>LAZP02000142.1:0-38666 GCA_001272575.2 Ophiocordyceps unilateralis | reverse complement strand
CTTTTCCCCCCCTCCAGCCAAAAGCAAGCCATCCTCGGCCGTCATTTGCAGCCTTCGGCTGATGATTGCCGTCGGCTGCACCTTACATATGTACATGTAAGTATGCCTGGAGTTGGCCGCGTGGGCCTGACTTGTCTCTCATCCGGGATTGCGCGTCCGAACACCAACCACGTGAAGGCAAGGGCACAAGTCGGGAAGGACAAACTCCTCTACGGAAAAAGCAAGCTAGCAGCTTAGCCACATATGTATCCTCAGCGACTATTTATATCGGAGGAGGGCGGCTTGCGGCTCCCCGATGGCTGACGACGACGACGATGAAGCCAATGCCAGGACGCGTATGCTTTGACGCTCATTTGCGCCCCCCCCCCCCCCCCCCTTTCAGCTTACAAGGTGTGGGTTGCGTTGTCGTCGTCGTCGTCGTCGTCGTCACCACTTCTGGCTTTCACGTACTTTTGACAGATCGGTCGTGGTTCATCATCTTGATACCGTCCCTTTTGAGTGTAGCATCAAACTTGGACAGCACCAGCGGCACAAGTCAGCGCGAAAAAGGGGGGACGTCGGTTGTGCATACACACAATTCGAATCCACCATTGACGTAAAGATTATGCAGGGCACCTCACCACTCGGCACGGATCCTCGCTGGCGTCTGGACGGGGCGCAATGTCCGTCGTCATTAGCATCTGGTCCTGCCCGTGGCGAATTTCCGTGCGACCACAGCAGCGGCAAAGGCAATTGCTAACCGCGCTCTACGCATGACATTGGTCACGTACATACATACATATGACGTGGCATGCAGCCGGTATGGCCTGATGGCAGATTGGGCATTTGCTCCGGTGCAGCCGCCCAAGATTTTTCTGCCACGGTGGCGAAACATTGACGTTCAATTTGCGTCGCCTGCATTGGACCTGGCTTCGGATAGACATGAGATGCGAATGAGTAGAATGGTTAAGCAGAGCCACAACGCCGCTGCTACCCTCCTCTTTGGCTCTTGTCATATTCTCTGCTCCTACACCTCTCGATGATAGAAACGATTACTACGAGACCACCTATCAAACGTAGCTCAGAAACAGGCTAATTGAATTTGCGGTTGTCGATAATTGTCGTTTATTGCAAGAAGCTTATTTGCCTCTAACACAGTCCTGAAGCAGTCCGTCTTAATAGCCTGTTCTCAGGGTACCACGTGATAGGTAAAGGAATTAGAGATTAAGAAACCACTCACAAATGAATGCCCTGCACGATTTCCTTCTCGACACTATAATCGCTCATGGAGTTAGCGATCCGCCCACACTCGGGCTATAAGACAACAATCAAGTACTCACTGTAACTCGGCCGCCTGTTCCTGATTGTGGTCGTGTGATCTTGCACTTCTGCCGAGAGGTTAGGTGAGTTCCTTCTCATACCTGGTGCCTATGAGCCGCTTACTCCTTTAAAATCACTTGGATAGTACTGATGTCGCTCCCCACGCGTCAGCACGTATTGTTGGTAGGCTCAGCTGTTGCGGTACGAGTCACTTACACAAGATCGTCCTCCAACCACTTCACCGCTTCCACCGTTTCGAACATGTTCATTGTACAAATCTGCACAAAAAGCCTCACAACCCTCTCCGCTGGAAGGACACATTCCACTTTCTCCTCGAGGTAGTCCGACTCCGTGACGAGTGCATCCTTTGATCTTTGCATCGGCAGCGTCGGTCTTGTTGGCAAGGCAGCCCGCAGCAGCAACTCCCATCAAGGAATACTGAGCGATGATTGAGAGGTTCATGCTGCCGGAAAAAGATGTCTAAAGATGGGACTTGTGCGGTAAGGAACGTGTGGTCACCCGAAAAGCTTGCGTCGAGACAGGATAGCTCGAAAAAGAAAAAGGAACAAGAAATCATGGTTGGCCTATTTATGAGCTTGTACATGTCCTAAGCCAAGGCGTTTTCCCAGCTACAGTAACTCGATGTATGCTCAAGTTCACGGCCTAGGTGAGGTCATGTTAAGGCACGGCCACCTCCAGGCAGTCATGGTGATCCACAGGAAAGGGAAATGCCTGAATCGCGCAGCCAAACGGATCACATCCTTCCGTTGAAGCTCTGCTGTGGAGTGACTTGGTTTTTTGCTAAACGACGGGCTTATTTTACTGGCTAACTTGTTTCGTACAGCTATTTGAGTGGTTCTCGATCGGTAGTTAAAACATGCATGCGCGGGATCCTTGCCTACAATGGCTCATTGAGTTCTTGGGGCTGTCCTGCATTCGCCAGGACTGTCATGTCAGATGCTTAAATTCCAACCAAATCCAGTCGCCATCCGTTGTTCGACACGACAGAACCACTCTCACCAGAACGGAGGAACCAGCCTATCATTTTCATATAACCTTGTCGGCCAAATTATCCAAAGTGATGTGGTGTTTGTATGTGTCTTCTGCAGGGTACTCTACCGGTTGCACCATGTAGACCTGGAAGAAGACTCCAGGGTAGTTCGTTTACAGTCTCCAGCCTCTCTTCAGTTCAGTCCACGTCATCTGTCTGCAGCCTGGCTTTATAGGGGCGACTCCCGGTCGTATCCGAACGTATGTAGATGGTCGATATAGAGTCAGACGCTGGAGGTTGCAATATTTTCAGGAGGGGTCCCACAGCCCAAGGCCAATCAGGCCTGTCCGGATTGACTTTGACTTCTGGCAGTTGGGCAGCAGACACGGATAAGCCGTGACCTTGTCTGGATGACGATTCCATCCAACTGAAATGCTCGAGTCAGCTGCATTCACACATCAGCAGCCCACGTCAGCAGCCTATCGTCAGTCAGAAGGAAGCGGATGCAGGTTTCGGCTTCGGCAGATTCATCTTCCTATCTAAGCAGGCTTATTGAACGCACCAAGTTGCCTCGCCTCAACGACAGCCTGTCTCTTCTTCCTCTTTTCTTTCTGCTTCGGCTTCTTCCTGCTGAAGAAGGGCTGACTCATCGCCGTTTGAACCCTGAACAGCTGAATGCAGATTTTAAGTGGGATTTGATTGAATGAACCCGCAGTCACATGAGGTGCTGACGTCATCTACATCAGCCTTGCGCCTCACACCCCGCCCTACCCTTCCTGGGTGTACTGGCACAGCGTACCTAGTCGGCAGCCCCGCCTGAGTCGCTCACACTTCACACACTCATCATCTTCCATCGTCAACCCCCTCGTCTTCCTCCTCGCTATCCAAAACATGTCCGGTTACGGTAACTACGGCCCTCCTCCCCCGGGCTACGGCGGTCACCCCTACGGCGGTCCCCCGCCTCCCGGTGGCGGTTATTACGGTGGCGGCCCTCCTCCGCCTCCTATGAACTCGCGTCCGAATTACCCCGGCAACTCCGGAAGCAACTACCCGGGGAACAACTATCACCACCCGCCGCCATCGCATCCTCCTCCTCCAGGACTCGACGCTTATGGCTATCCCATGCAGGGCGGAAACTACGCACGTCATGCCAGAGCTGGGCCGCCGCCGCCCTCTGCGCCGCAACAATTCGGCCACGGCGCACCTCAGGGCTACACGTTTCAGTATTCCAACTGCACGGGCCGGCGCAAGGCCCTCCTCATCGGCATCAATTACTTCGGCCAAAAGGGACAGCTGCGTGGTTGCATAAACGACGTCCATAACGTGTCTAACTTCCTCTGCCAAAACTACGGCTATAAGCGCGAAGATATGGTCATCCTAACCGACGACCAGCAAAACCCGGTTCAGCAACCGACCAAGGCCAACATGATTCGAGCCATGCAGTGGCTGGTCAAGGACGCCCAGCCCAACGATTCTCTCTTCCTGCACTACTCGGGTACGTCGCCCCCTGCCCGGCCGGTCCCTTACCATCGTTTTCTAACACGGCTGCAGGCCACGGCGGCCAGACGGAAGACCTCGACGGCGACGAAGACGATGGCTACGACGAGGTCATCTATCCTGTCGACTACCAGCGTGCCGGTCATATCGTCGACGACGATATTCATGCCATCGTCGTCAGGCCCTTGCGTCCCGGTGTCCGACTGACCGCCATCTTCGACTCGTGTCACTCGGCTACGGCCATGGACCTGCCCTACGTTTATTCCACAAAGGGAGTCCTCAAAGAGCCCAACCTGGCCAAGGAAGCCGGTCAGGGCCTGCTCAGTGCCATAGGCTCCTACGCCAGGGGCGATCTCGGCGGAGTCGCGAGCTCCATTTTTAGTTTCGCCAAGACGGCTTACAAGGGCGACGGCGCTCACAACAAGACCATGGCCACGCGCACGTCCCCGGCCGACGTCATCATGTGGTCGGGAAGCCGGGACGACCAGACTTCGTAAGTTGAAGCTCATACCGGCGTGTCGACTGCTACTGATGAACAGGCAGTGCCGACGCAACCATCAATGCTCAAGCCACGGGCGCCATGTCGTGGGCTTTCATCACCGCTCTCAAGCAGAATCCCAAGCAGAGCTACGTGGAGCTTCTCAACAGCATCCGCGACGTGCTCTCCACCAAGTACTCACAGAAGCCTCAGCTGTCATGCAGCCACCCGCTCGGTAAGTGCTTGGTCGAGGGAAACACTGGGTCACGCTAACGACGATTCTCTATAGACACGAATCTGTTGTTTGTCATGTGATTTGCATCCTCTTGCTGCT
This sequence comes from Ophiocordyceps unilateralis, assembly GCA_001272575.2. Lineage (NCBI taxonomy): Eukaryota > Fungi > Ascomycota > Sordariomycetes > Hypocreales > Ophiocordycipitaceae > Ophiocordyceps > Ophiocordyceps unilateralis. Next base: position 34,067 of record LAZP02000142.1, on the reverse strand, counting down.
GGCCGTCGATGGGTTCTACATGTGCGGACCGCCGGCCGTTCCGCGCTTTGAACCATGATGCGTATTCCAAACCAATTTCTTTTGTCATCGTTCGTCGCATTTGTCACAGCACGGAAGCTATCATCAACGGGGACATTGGGTAGAGGAGTATAATTACGCGACGTAGTGGGAGCTTCGGCAAGGCCAATAAACGAGGTCCATTACTTCTGTGATTGAAGTTGAAAGAAGCTGAATTCAATCCGTCGCCGGCAAATCCGGGCCCGGAAAACCACTAAGAGAAAACCTATCCAGCTGGCTAGGGAGAAACAACTGTGAGGCAACGCTGATACGATACCAGGACGAAAGGTACAAGTGGATAGCATTGAGACTCGGCCGAGTCTTGATGGTGCTGAGTGAGTTGTACTAGTAGGCAATGCACGCATAAAACAGTGAAGAGGAGATGCAAGATGCCATCTGATGCAAGGCCAGAAGCGGAATGGCGATGGATCCATGTACAAGAAGCGTCAGCCTCGGTTCTTGTCTGGGTCCTTGTTGTGCAATGGCTTGCTTGTTGACATCTCATCTCCAAGAGGAGTTTGACTTTATCTTGCTTGATGCCAGCCTCGGTGGCCTACACAGGCTAAAAACAGGATACAATGCGCAATTGAGGGGGGGGGGGGGGGGGAAGTGAGNNGGGGGAATGCGGGATATCCCTTGTAGAAGGGGTCGGACAGCGGCGGCTGCCTAGTTTCCCTTCCCTAGAAAGCTGTCACCGCCTTGAAGTGTGCCGAGCTAGGAGGTCTGTGTTGGAATAAGCCCATGACGAAGACTTGGGTGCGTTGCCGTTGATCTCTTCCCCCCCCCCTTTTTTTAGCGGTAAAGTCCGCAGCTGGATGCGGTAAGCCTTTGAGCGGTCATGAGCGAACCTTGTCCTTATTCAAGAGACTTCCATCGTTGGGTAGAACACGAGTAAGAAAGGAAGCAGGAAGATGGTGGTGACGGTGATTATAACACATTCAAAATCAACCCTAATCGCCGGTCACACCGTTCTATGAACTAGTTTAAAGGCCGTCAGTGGCTGAAGTTCCACCTCCGCTGCTTCTGAAACCAACGTATTTACATATTTCTACTCGCCAAAAAACGGCTGTCGACGGTCAAAGGGTCTCAATGCAGCGATCTCAAGGCCAGTGGACGGTTTTGCTCCCAGAGGAGATGATGCTCCGAGTCCTGGCTGGCCATCGGTGCTCTTACGTAGTAATCGCCATCATATCCGAATCCTTTTGCTCGAGACGCCGAATTTCTGCGGGTGGCATCACCACAGTTATTATGGCGAACTAGTCCCCATCGAGGAGCTCGCATTCCAAGACGGGGGGAGGGGGAAAGGGGGGGGGGGGTTTATTTTTTTCGTCCCCGTCCCCTTCGCGCTGGTAGGGATGACTTGGGATTGAGTTGTCACTGCCAAGTGCTTCGCTTGATAGGAACGCAGCCAAGGTCTAGAAATCTCAGCTTCCCTAGTTTTCGGACTGAATCAGCGGCCCAGAGTCTTACCAGAGCCCATCAGGTCGACGGCGGTCAGGATGAGGACGTAGCAATAGCAATCTACCGGCCACACTGCACTGGCGACTTTCTTTGCTTTAAACGGAGCAGGTCTGGCTTTCTGCGCCTGGAGCCAAGGATACCTCGTCTTGTAGCCTGCTTGTCTAGCAAATGCAAGTGCTTGCCGTCTGGACGTCTACATACAGGGCAAGGGAAAGGGGGGGATGCGACCGGGGGCGTGGTACGCTGGCAAGGTATGGAACAACGAATTGAAGCTATCGTGAAAAAGGTAGTCTCACAGTAAAACCTGCCGTCTCTTCAGCGGGTGTTGAGTCCCTTCTGTCTGTTTCTCTTTCTGTTCTTCTTCCTTTCGGTCCTCTTATCCCTACTTGTCTTCTTCTGCCTCTTCTCGTGGCCAACTACCGCATTATGATTGTCGAAGCTGGCGGCATTGAGGTCCGGCTGGGTTGAGGCTGCTTGCCCAGCAGTGCTAGACTCAATGTGTTCCTAACGCAGTCGGATAGTGAAAAAGACAAGTCAGTCAAACCATGTAGGTGTACTGTGGCCCGCAACCCGTCACTAGAGTCAGACATTGTTCTCTCCACCACACCTGAAGAAGATTCCTCCTTCATAGTGAAACGGAGGAGACGATACGTCATTGCGTGCCGGTTGGCCCAACGGCGTTTCATACTCCTAGACAATTCACGTTGATTGTGGTAAACTTCTGAGAAACATGGGTCTTGGCTCGCGGGAGGTGACAGAGACCCTGACTGCCGGTTGGCAAAAAAAAGGGGGGTGGGAGGATATGGTCAGTCGACACAAAAAATGTGCTTCAACGGTGTCACAGGTGCTCTTTCTCTTGCATCATTTCATGGCATCTCGACTCGACGTCTACTTGCTTCATCCCAAAGTGGAAAAAATCGTCAACGGTGAATATAGAAGGTAAACTCATCTGGCCAACTATACCCTTTGTCGGCAAGGCCGGTTATGCCATCCTAGAGAGTCGACTCGGGCGAGCAAGTCTAGAAGCATTTACACCAATCCATCGGGTGGTGGCCAGGGATATCATACCAAACTATAGCTGAAGAAAGCAGCCGCAAGGCATCCATGACGCAAGATTACACCCGGTTGGTTTGCGAGCTAAGAGATTGAAACCGAGTCTATGTCGACGGGCTGTCCCTTTTCTTTTTCTTTTCTTTTTCTTTTAGTTTTCTCTCTCTCTCTCATCCATCAATACACACATGTACGTGTGTTAAGGAGGAATATGATCGACGGCTTGGCAAAGAGGCTCGCCAACCGCCGCTTGCCTCCAGCATGGACTGGCTCTCGGAAGGATCCGAGGAGCTGACTCGACGCATCTCACAGCTATACCGGCTCCCGCCGACGACGGTCCGCCAGAGTTGCCTCTTCAGGGATCTGCTCGACGACGCCTCGCTCAGCAAATCCGTGTTGCTAGCTTCGATCCCCGTCGTCGGCGGCCAGCCCTACCGTCCTCTTCACATCTTATACCTGATCGTGACCGAGGTGTCGGGTCCATGGCCTCCTTTTGCCCTATTCTACCACTTTCTTCGATTGCGACGCGGTCTTCCGGAGACGGGCCATCAGGATGACGCCGCCTTGTTGGTACAGAGCGCCGAGGGTGTCGTCAAGGAGTCGTACTCTTCGCTGGCAGACTTCATCGCCGCCGCGGACGAGGCCGCGCTTCGAACGACGACCGGAGACGTCTTCATGACCCATCGTCAACTCGGTCGCTTCGTCAACGGCTTCGCTCTACCGCCGCTCGCGCCACGGGACGCGAGGATGGCGGTCGCTATCCTTCTCCCCAACGGGCCTCTGCTGGCAGCTGTTTGCATCGCCGTCGCTACCTACTACGTTGCCGTGCCCCTCGACGTGGAAGAAGAGCTGGATCAGCTCAAGGCGGATCTGGAACGCGTACGCGCCTGCTGCGTCGTCACCACGCCCGACTGGCAGCGTGAGCGGCTGGCCAGGATTCAACCCTGGCTGGAGAGGCGGAAGATGGCCGTCTTCTTGGCCGAACCAGAGCGCCGAGGGAGAGGAGATATCACGGTCAGAGATCAGAATCACCGTCCGCTATCGGCCGTCGTTCCGGGTCCGCCGAGACGAAACGGGCCAGGCGAAGCTGCTACCTTGCTCTTCACCAAGGGAGTTTGGGGCACCAGGGGGCTCGTTTCCTTGACCACTCACGGCCTGGTTCGGGAAGCCATCGAGGCGGTGGAGGCGTGGAGGCTGGTGTCCAAGGACCTATGCATGGGCATGGCGCCCGTTTACGACATGTAAGTGTTAGTCCAAAAGGCCCCATCGATGGCTGGACAAGGCACAAGCAAAGACAACAGCTGACAACGGGAACCAACTTGACAAAGCGGTGGCCTCACGCGCGGTGTCCTGGCCGCCATCGTATCGGGAGGCTCCATCATCTGCTGTGCCGGAACCGGACCGCGCATCTTCTGGGATGCTCTCCCCGAGTTCGAGCCGTCGTGGTGTCTCGCCTCCTTCACCAGCTTGAAGCTGATACTGGCTGAAGTGCCCTTTTTCCCGCAGACAGCGCAGCAGAACTCTCTGCGGCTCGTCTGCCGCTCCGACGGCTTCACCCCGACCGACATGGCGACCCTGATCGGGGACACGTTTCACTGCGAGATTGCGTCGGCCGAGCTTTCGCAAGGGTGAGTCGTTTATTCTCTCTCTCTCCCTCTCCCTCTCTCTCTCCCTCTGTTGTTGTCTGGGAATCCATATCTCGTTTGCCATCCTTTGTTTGCTCACAGCTACTCCTCTCCCCCCCCCCCCCTCCCCCCTCCCCAACCCTTCCCCCCCCCCTCCCCCCCCCCCCCCCCCCCCCACACACACACACAGGCGGAATCAGCTGGTCCCCTCTCACTCAGGGGTCGGACTCCTGGACTCGACGGTAGAGGAAAAGGAAAGATATAAGGAGGAGATGGATGAAGAGGACGAGAAGCATTCGGCTACCACGTTGGCCGTCACGTTGGACTGGTTCAGCAGCAGCAGCAGCGGCGGTGGACACGACTCGCACGCACAGATGGAGAAGCAGGACGACTATCTCGACGACGACGGCTACCTCCGCGTCATGGGCGCCACAAAGGACATCATCCACTGCGACACACGGGACGTCGTTCCGGAGCAGGTGGAAGAGGCCATCATGACGGCGGGCGAAGCGCCCGACTCGCCCATTCACGGACGCATCGCCGCGGTGCTAGCCTTTGCCATCCAACACGAAACCCGAGGCGAGGCCGTAGCCGTCGTCCTCGTCCCCAGCCCAGACGTTCTCCGGGTCGACCTCCGGACCCTTCACGATGCCCTCAGGGCCTCACCTCTCGACAAAGGCCGGTGGCCGCAGGCCATCATCTACATGGACCGTCTGCCGCTTCGTCGGGGCCGACCTCTACGGACCCGGCTTCGGATCCGGCTCGGTCTTCCGCGGCTGTCGGACCAGACGCCGTACGCGGCCCGGCATTGGGAGGCGACGTGTCCGGCGCCGGATACTTCGCTCATGAGGCCCATCGAGGTACTGAGATGTCGCGTCGACGTCGACGCCATCACCACGACGCTGGCCTCTGTCGCCCCGAGTCATTTCATGGTCCATGTCGAGGAGAGCCTGGAAGCGAGCGGCTACGACGTCTTCCTAGCTCCGGAGTCGCCCACGGCCGCGGGCTTGCTGCCACCCGGCGGAGCGGAGCATTTCCGACGCCTCATGAACGCCTCTCTCATCGCCGAGGGCCATGCCGGACTCCCCGGCAACCTGTACATCCTCGACGAACCGCTTCCGGTGGACGAGTGCGGTGCTCCGGACCGGGCCCGGCTGGCGGAGATGCAGACCGAGCTCCGCAAGGACAGGCTGCCTACGCCGGTGCGACACGTCGAGGAACGGGTCGGGCGAGCGTTTGCCGAGGCGCTCGATTGGCCTCACTCGCACGCTTCCTCCATCGACAAGGAAGCCGGCTTTTACCGGCTCGGCGGAGACGCTTCTCGGGCCCAACGACTCCTGGCTTCGCTCCGAGTGGAATTCAACCTGCCGCTGCCGGCCAATCTGCTGTCTCCTCCCCGGACGGGCTCCGTCGAGGCCGTGGCCGCTCTGATCGAGGCCCGGATGAGAGACGAACAGGCGGCCCCTCGCGGTCACGGCTCTACCGAGACATACAGTTCGCGTAGAACGGGCCTGTTGCTGCTACAGCTTCTGCCCATCGTCTTCCTCTACCCGCTCTACGTCTCTCTCGGAGCGACGTTGCAGCTCTACGTCCTGAGCAAGACTCGTTTCTGGCACAACGTCGAAAGCCTCGGCGGACGTCTCTTCAACCTGATCCTCTCCCTCATCGCCTCCTGGGCCGCGCTGGAGATCATCTTTCCCTGGGTCGGCATCGCGGCCAAATGGCTCATCATCGGTCGTTACCGCGAGGGCGTCTATCCCATGTGGGGGAGCTATCATACTCGCTGGTGGATGGTGCAGAAGATCGTCATGGTCTGCGGCACCGGCTTCTTTGATATCAACGACCACGCCCGTAACGTCTATTACCGCCTCATGGGCGCTCGCATCGGTCACGACGTCCGTATCACCGACGTCTTTCTCGGCGAGTGGGATCTGCTCGACATCCGTGACGGCGCCCGTCTTTCACGCTGTCACTGTCGACCCTTTGCTGCCGAGAAGAACTCGTCCATGTATCTGAACCGCATCGTCATCGGCGAACGGTCCTCCATCGGCCTCAAGTCCGTCATCGCCCCGGGAACCGAGGTGCTTCCGGATACCCGACTCGGAGCCAACTCGTCCAGCTGGGAGCAGGCCGATTCCTGGTCTGCTGCCGCATCCTCCTCCCCCCATCATGACCGGGCCGGGGGGCCGGACGGAACTTGGCCGACGGCCGGGCCCAGCGCCGTCCCGATCCCCGAGCCGCACTGGCTCCTGACGCTGTCCCTCACCGTGCCCATCTACCTCATCGGCTGGCTCATCTCCATGCTTCCCTGGCTTCTCACCCTCGTTGGCATGCTTTACGAGCCGCCTCGGCACAGCACCATCCCCATCCGCCTCATCCTCGACTGGTATCAGAGCAGCCCGGGCGTGGCCTACAACTACCTTTCCGTCGGCAGCAGCGTCGCCATCTCGCCCATGCTCTTTTTCCTCTTCGCCATCTGCGTCCGCGCCATCTTCCGCCTCATCGTCGGTGATCCGCCTAGTAGTCCGAGCGAGATCCGCAACTCGGTCGATGCCTGGCGAGTCGCTCTCATCCGCACCCTCTTCCCTGAGTCTCAGATGCTGGAGCTAAACGACATGATCGGTCACCACAACGAGGCTCGCTCCGCCGTTCTTCGTCTCCTGGGCGCCCGTGTTGGCCAACGCGTCTGTTGGCCTACCGTCGGTCCCATTGTACGCGACTATCACCTGATTGATATCGGTGACGACGTCAGCTTTGGCGACAACTGTTTCCTCCAGACGTACGATGAGGGAGATTCCGGCGTCATCTCCATCGGCAACGGAGCCGTCATCTCGGACCACGTCTGCGTCATGCCCGGCGTCTCCGTCGGCGAGCGCACCACCCTCGGCTTCGGCACTTTGACCCGTCGCGGCCGCCATTACGAGTCCGGCAAGGCCTTCATCGGCGCAAGGGCCGGCGATGCCGCCCGTTCCCATAGCATCGGCGGTGTCTTGTGGCCCGTCCCGGATGGCTCCGGCCGCCTCCTCCAAAGCCAAAGTTTAGTGACGCTGGTCCCCTCCAACACCTCTTCGGCCGGCAACTCGTCCATACTCGAGAACTCGCCTTATAACCGCGCCGTCTACCTCAAGGACGCCCCCTACCGCGTCCTGTCGCCCACGACTACCCTCATCTTTTCCTTCTCCATGACTCTCTTCACCACCTTCTACTGGAACGTGGCAGCCCTCTCGTCCATGAAGGTCGCTTCCCGTATCTTCGTCCGCTATCTCGAGGGAATCAGCAGCAAGTACGACATCTTCGTAGTCTTTGGCCTCGCCTTAGCCAGCGCCATGCTCCTCCTCACCACCTTTTCCGTCATGGCTCTTGGTGCCGTCGTCTTCACCAAGCGGCTGCTCATCGGCCGCTACGAACCCGGCGTCTACGACTGGGACAAATCCCCCATGTGCCAGCGGTGGCAGCTTCTGACGGCCATGGAGAAGCTGATCCACCGCTGCTACGTCGATAAAGGCATTCTCAGCCTCTTGACGGGCACTCACTGGCTCGTCATGTACTATCGCGCCCTCGGCGTCAAGATCGGCCAAGACTGTTCGCTCTTCGCCAACGGATATCCCAGCCTGCTCATCACCGCTGCCGATCTGGTGGAGATTGGCGACCGCGTCGTCATTGACGATGTCGGTCTCATCTCCCACATGGACAGAAAGGGCAGCGTGCGTCTGGACCGCATCAAGATCGGTCACCGCTGCGTGCTTCGCTCGGGGAGCAACGTCCTCTACGGCGCCACCATGCGGGACGAAAGCTGTCTTCTGGAGCACACTCTCATTCTGCCAGGCGAGGTCGTCAAGGAGAAATGCACCATGCAGCGCCGTCCCGCCGAGAGGTTCTACGGTTCCCGCATGGGGACGTAGTTTCCACACCCATCAAAGGGTAAGTGAAGCTGACGGCTTCTGGTGAGCATTGCTCGACCGAACCCAGCATCCGGGGGAGAGAAAAGAAGGGGGGACGATTTACTGTACGAACAAAGCAAAAGTTGACTCATCAGCAAACTCTCGGTTTCTGGCTCTGTAAACCAAAGGCAGATGTTGCCGTCGGCGCATGTAAAGCAGTCTTGTCATTACTGACCGCTTTGGAGGTCTTCGAGGCAAAGGGAGGGGGCAGCTGGCCATTGATACCCATCGGCATATGCATATTGGACTGAGTGAAGGGGGGGATTCAGCAGAACTACAAACTGAAGAAACAGGTAATGCGGCCAAGTCGGCCCTTCCAACTACCACATTCATACAATTAGGTTCAAATATATCACTATGTAGTAGTCATTTCCTTCTTTCTTGGTCTCTTCAGCAGCCCAGGAATCATTCTTGTTCTCTTGTCTGTTTCAACGGATCAAAACAACAAGAGCAGTAGTCACCAGCGCAACTCCCCAAGCAACTCTCATGCAGCCGACATGACGTCTCACACGATCCCTCGGCCCGGGGGCCACATCTTCGGGTAGACTGCCCGTCTGCCCTGTGGTAGAGTTCCAGAGCGGCGACGCAAACGTTGAGCTGCGAGATTGGTTGCGGTAGGTCGATTCCCGCTAATCGTGCACCCCTCAGATGTATGGTCACCGTCCCTGTGCTGTTTTGGGAAAACCAGAAATCGTCCCCGGGCGAGGACTCGGGAGACGGATCATCCCATTTGTCTACGTCGGCACTGGCTGGCGTGAGCAACAACCATGTTGTGAGTGCAATGACGAAGAGCATCTTGACTGAAGGAGTCGTACGTTTCTGGATATAGAGTCGTGAACTGCTCCTCTCGCCCAGGCTGGATTCCGCTGCTGGCACGATTGTGCTTGCACAGTCGTTGGGTTGCTGGTAGAGGAGAACGGCCCTGGGGGGGGGGGGGGACGTTTTTATGCTGTATCCCGGGGAACTTGAGTATATTTATTCGGCCAAAACCTCGTTAAGCACTTCCACTAAAAGAAGAGATTTCGCCCGGCATTTCACATGCAAATTCCTCTAGCAGAAAGGAGTTGGCATCGCAAGGATGGGGCTTGAGAACATGGTGTACACATGTTCATACGGTGAATTGCCTTGAACTTTACTTTGATAATACGAGCCGCTTGTTATCTCAATGGCTTGGCTTTCACCCAGTGATTTTCCCATTTCCCCGCAGCCTGTCGTCATTCTCGCATTGTCGTACCGCGCTTGATCCCATCGCCACTCCCGCTCTCATGTGCCCGCGGACGGTCCCTTCCTCCTTGTTGCTATCACTGTTTTTGAATACGACCTTGGTAGACGTATGATAATCAGCCCGACGAAATTCTCGTATTTCGATTTCGACTTCGATTAAGATTTTCTGTCCTATCCCCAAACCAACCGAAAAGGTTGTAAACGTATCGTCCAGTATCTTGCCATCTCCACACAAGGAGGACTTTCCACCATGGCGTTTTCAAGACGCCCGATTCCATTCATCAGAAGAACTGCCATGTTATCGCCATCCTCGTCACCAATAAACAGACTCTCCCACCAAAAATTACGACTCTTTTCATACAAAAGATGTTGTCAATATGCCTCACTCTGTTACATAACGGATGCGGTTGTGTTGTTCGCCGTTGCTCGAGAGTGTTGCAGGGTTTCGTCCTTCAAGTAAGACGGTCCAGCTCCACGCATTCAATCTCGCTGCAATCAGTTTGAGCGTCACTGCCGAAAGACAGACTAAGTTGATCGGCAAAACGTCTTGGCACCAGATACTCGACATGGCCAATTTTTACTCCTCCACCGTCACCGCTGTTGTGGTCGTCCTTGTCGCCGTCCTCATCGTCGATATCTTCGTCATCGGTATGTATTAATCATGTCTCCTCGCCTGTCAAACTCTGCAGGGGAAAAAGTCTTCCGAACGGACTAACTGGACTATATCAAACGGACAGACGATGTAGCTTGAGCAGCTGCATGCTGAAGAACGGCAGAGGATTTCGTCATAGTACGGCACGTTGAGAAATCATGGAGCAGCGACCATCGGGCGAATCGAAGCTGGACAAGAGGGAGGCTAATTTGGCGGAGAGGAAATCGGTGTTCGAGGAGCAGGTAGTTTCGAGAAAGAGGAGCATGATAGACCGAACGAAGGAGAGTCAGATTCTTTGGCTCTGTTGTTGCCATCGACAATTCCCCATCGTTCGCTTCGAAACACCTCGACGGGCGATACAGACGCTGCCGAAACTCGAGCCCCTGAGAACATCATCAATTTGGGCGCTGGCGCAGGAGAGTCGAAAGCCAGATTCGATGGCCTCCAGCCAGCTCATACCGGCCAAACAAGATTGGGTAGGCAAAAAGGCCATTTTCTTCGTCCTCTCTGTTGTCCAGACAGCACGAGGCTGAGTGATTGGCGGAGAAAAATGGCCGGACAAAACGAACATGATTTGTACGCTGCCCTTGGCCTTGACCTTGCGGTGCCGTCGACCGTGCTGTACTTTGGCAGCTTGGCCGTCCTTTCATCCCCATTCAGAGGGTTTGGTGACGCTTGATGTCTTTGTGGAGGTCTTGAAGCGTCTGAACACAACCCAGAAGATTCATATCCGTCATCATCAATGGTTTTTGTATAGTGTCCTTGCGTAGCGGATGCTCGATGGCGACTCGTGTAGAATGTCGGCACCATGTGAGGACTGGTTACGAGCCGAAATCGTCCGTCTGCCAGGCTTCGGGGCAAAGGCGCAATTCTGTGGTTCGCCCTACCCTTCCTCAGGCGAGAGCCCGACGACAACACGCCACAGTCTGCCGCGGCGACGAGTGTCGACCGACTTAGATATGTGTATCTTCCCATTCCAGGCCAGAGGCATAAAACGCTTCGACGCCTTGTCAGGTGGCCGGACCTCGGTTGCATTCCCCCACGATCCAGAGGCTTGGACCATGACTTGTGCTGAGTGAGGCACTCTTTTCACTTTCCTTGCTCTTGCTGTTCGACGGAGACGACTGCCAAACGGAGCAGCATCCTACAGCGCCGAGAGAAGAAGGGGGGGGGATGTAGAAGAACTGGTAGATGAGGTCCACAGCGGCCAGAAGTCCGGCCAGACAAGCCAACTAAAGCGACGGCGAAGAGGCGACAGACCAGGGCCACCATTCAAAGCGACGGTGAGAAAGACGACAAGCCAGAACCAGCAGGTAAAGCGACGGCGAAAAGCGGTTGCGAGCCCCCGAAGACGCGTCGGAGCGCCTACGCAAGCAAAGGGATCGAGTTGAGACAGCAGTCCACCGGTACGAATCAGGAGACGGGCAACGGCTCTATGTCTCGACCGCTGAAGACAGCCAGTTGGCCGAGAGGACTGCTGCGCCGAGCGTCGTCTCTATTTGACAGAACAGGGGCTCGCGAGAAGAGGGCGAGTTCACCATGATGATGGGGCTGGCTATATATCATCGGGTCGGGCAGGACGAGCGAAACGAAGCGCCGATATGTCTCGACCGCTGAAGGTCGGTCCGAGAAGATGCTTTGATATGGACATGTTGCTGCCGAGCTGTGAGCCAGTCGTTTACCATGCCGTGCTATAGTCCATCAGATGCTCTTCGCTATTGGCGAAGAGGTTTTGAGGGGTCGATCATGGGCCTGTCTGCATTGAATCTGCTGTTGGTGGCGCTTGCGCTATGAGAGCAGCGCCTGAGGGAGCAAGAGGTGAATGGGAAGAGCACCGGCTATATATAATGATTCTCAAGGGAGGGGAAGACGGCGATAGGTAGAGTGCTATGCCTCGAGACTCTAGAGATGCCCAAGGGTGGACGAGATTCCCTGCTTTCTGTCCGACTGAGCTGGGGCCCAGCGTCGCGAAAACACGAACTGTCCTTGGTTGGGGCGTTGTACGGATTGGCGAGGTGGGCAGCCATGAGCCGAGGACAGCGGAGATGGATGCCATGGAGATATCGCGCGCAAAGAGAGGAGGCCAAGTGGCGCCACCCGTCTTTTCCCGGCATCCGTCTGTCTTGCTTCGGGAATAGTTCCCCGAGCACAAAGCGAGTATCTAGAATAAGAACAACAAACAACGCTGCCATGGACAGTGGCTGGATGCAGATTTCCGTCTCCGAGCTGCTGCCTGCATCACCACCGCGTCACGTCACAACTTACAACTTGACGCAAACCGCCCGGAGCTCATCGTCACACCAAATAGTCCGTCATGAAAAGCCGGTCGAGGAGTGCCTCTTCCGAAGTCGCACCCGCCGCTCGCCGTAACGGAAACAGGCCACCGAGTTGCTGCCGAGCAGTACATAGGCGGCAAGACGGAATAGGCTACATGTCTCCGGGGTGTCTTGACCACCCATGAGCATCTGACGAGGCTGCTTACCGAAATGTCGACCGGTCACACACACGAGAAATAGCGAAGCGAAGGGTATGGCAGTAGGACGGCAGACGCCGTGTCACCATTGCAGATGTTGGCCAGCTTGCATGAAACGTCGCCGGCGAGGAAGAGTGCCATGGCTGGGTAGGTGGTGAAGCCCGACTACTGCGGCAGGATGCTCGTCCAGCAGGATATATCAAGTTACCGAGCTTGACGAGACCAACTCAACGACCAGGCTCCGAGAGTCTCCGCGAGGCTTCCGCGGAGACGCCCAAGAGTAGGTGGGGATGCTCACACGAGGGCTGTTACAGTAGACGCTCACCCGAACCTCTCCGGCGGCACGCTTCGTCGGTCGGAGAAGTGTCGTGAACCTGGTTCGTCCCGGTCACATCTGCCGCTGGAGGCCGGAAGGGGGGGGAGAGGAAGGGGGGCGAAAGAAGGGAAGGGCTCGTAGGTCGGAGCTCACGCAGATGGCCTCCCTCCTCCGCAAGAGAGCCTCTGGCAGAGAGGCTCGAGGCCGTGGCGAGGCCAACGACGTCGCTGGCCAGGCCGACGGAGCTGAACGAGGTTGGAGGAAGTGGAAAGATCGAGAGGCTTACGAATCTGCAGACTAGTTGGAGCATCACCCCCGTCTCCACCTTCGTCATCTGGGGGGAGAAAAAAAATCTTCATCTCCCTTCTTCTCCGTCTCCGTCTCTGACTATACTCTTCTCGACTAAAGTACAGCCATGGCATCCAAAGTCTTCATCGTCACCGGTGCAAGTAAAGGCATCGGCCTCGCCGTCGCACGGCATCTGCTGAGTCAATCCCACAAGGTCATCTTGGCCGCGCGATCCGAGGAGCCGCTCCGGGCACTGCGAGAGTCGCATCCCCGCCACGTCGACTATGTCGCCGGTGACATCATCAGCCCTCACGTTCGTCTTCGCAGTTCAGCTGCCGTCATCGGCTGACAGCTCCGGTTCAGATGGCCGGCGAGCTAGCCGAACGCGCCGTTCGCTCCTTCGGCGGCATCGACGGTATCGTTCTCAGCCACGGCATCCTGGATCCTCGCCGCATTGATGATTCCACCATCGACGAGTGGAAGCACCTCTACGACGTCAACGTCTTTAGTTGCTTGGCCATGGTGCTTATGGTATCCCTCCGCCTGCGGCGGGCTTGCGATGCTGACGATCCGCAGGCCAAGGCCAGCATCGCGGAGCTGCGCAAGTCCAAGGGCTGCGTTGTTTGGGTGTCGTCGGGCGCCGCGAACAAGCCTTACAAATCCTGGGCCGCCTACGGCTCGTCCAAGTCTGCCCTCAACGCCATATCTGCGCACTTGGCTGTCGAGGAGCCCGACGTGACGAGCATCGCAATCACCCCGGGTCGGGTGGACACGAACATGCAGTCCGTGCTCCGCGAAGCCGGCAAAGACACCATGGACAAGGCGCAATATGACAGCTTCGTCGAGGCCTTTCAGCAGGGCACGTTACTGAAGCCTGAACAGCCGGGTAACGTCATCGCCAGGCTCGCGGCTCGCCCGCGTAGTGAGCTCAGTGGCAAGTTTCTAAGGTAGGCGTGGACGCGCTGCGTGTCGTCGGATGGTCTGCTAACGAGAGCACAGCTGGAACGCACCCGAGCTGGTCGAATATCAGGATTAAGAAGTCGGCAAACTGTAACTCGCGGGAGAGTCAGCGCATATGGTACCAAAACATAGGCGTCACGGATAGAAGAAAAATATAGATGCAAAATCAGTCGAAAGATGAAAAGCTCTTATGTTGCTCCACATGCGTGATTCGGTATTAGCATGGAATAAGTTGTATCATCACAGCAAGCCAGCGAGGCGAAAGAAAGAAAAGAAGAACCATCCATCTTACCTACCTATCCAGTGCCATGACTGGGGAACTCGGGCTGTCAGCCGTCAGCAAGTTCTCATGACCGAACATTTGTATGGTGCGGTGGCAGATAACGCTCAGGCTATCACGAAGTTGTCCGTCACGGAAGATCGGTATTTGATAGCACCAGATAGCAACCAGACATCACAGCGCGTCCAAGGGTAGTGCATCGTCGGTCGCGAATACTCACCGTCACCCCAGACTTCACACAGCGGGTTAGGCTTTGCTGCTCCTAGACAAGAGCCAAGTCAGCATCATTCGCGGCAGTGTGCGCGAGGCAAGAGCGGGCGATCGGCGGAAGTAAGCCAAGGATTCAGAGGGTCTGTTTGGCTTAAGACGGTGTCTATCACCACGGGAGGAACAAGCCTCCTCAGCCTGGGGCGACAACATATCTCATCATCGAAATAACGGCTGTGGACGGTAGACGGGAGACGCTTACCTGTTGATCATTTTTGTTGCAGTTGATGAGGGCAAAAACACTGGAAGGAAGAGACAGTGGAAAGAGGATCAGGAAGTGGACAAGAATGGCGACAATTTTTTTTTTCTCAGCGGACGTTTTGTGCTTCGCCGCCTTATCTTATCTTATCTGCTGCTCCATAGAAACAAAGCGATTGCTTACTCATGTCCTCGGCCGCTGCACTAACAGACACAATAGCCGGAGTTCCTCATCCAGCCTACATGCATGCGGGAGGAGGTGGGTGTCCAGTCTTCCCCAGTTCCCCAGATTTCCCTCCAATGCTGAGGGGATGTATATAGGCTCACCGACTAGGTATACACACGTGGCCTCCCTTGAACGTGTTGCAATACGGTGATAGATTTTGACGTCCGCGCCCGATCTCCAGATCGTATCTATCCAACTACAATCCCCGTCCCTCGCGGGGCCTTCAGGTCCGTCCCTAAGCTGTGACATGGACCGGCCTTGGAGAAAAGCCACACATCATCGGTTCGGCAGATGAATAGTCCGGAGCGTACCCCTCATTCATAGTCTCCTACAGGCTAGCAGCGAATATAATATGCCTCACGCACCTTTGGACAGAACCAAAGACAACCGCCATCCTGACCACCGCAATAAGTGAGCAGATATCATTCATCAGTTCCGGTCTTGATGATGTAACAGGACGTCTGACAATCTCGCCACAGGGCACTCTCCTTGCATCCCTGCCCGACATGGGTCTTTTCAACTTTGACGTCGGTTCAACCAGCCTTATAGCGGGCGACCTCAAGGAAGACCTAGAGAGCTTGACAAGCATTTCCAGGGGCAAGCATCGCGCAACGGAATTTCAATCGGAGCTTGACTCGTTCCAGCCTCGTCTTGCCGACCAATCTCTGTCCCCGACTGTCGCTCGAGCTGCCAGCGACGATGGAACAACCAGCAACGATAGAAATGACATACAACAGCCTTTGAGCATGTCATCCTGTGCCGCTTTAGTCCGCCGGTATTGTTATATAGAATATTTGATTTCACTTGAAATTCCCCTTGACGACGTGGATATAGAAGCGGGCTTTACTTCTCTAGATCAAGACTCCGAGTCCCAGGACGTTTTCTTTGCCCCGACCGGAGAATATGGAGCTAGATCGTCATTTGAGGCCCTTGGTCTGCATCAGCAACGGATACAGATGCGCACGTCTGTCTGCAACGTCTGCGACGAACAGCGCGTTTCCTCCGACATGATCCAATGCCCCTGCAAGCACGAGTACTGCCGCGGGTGCCTTGAAAGTTATTTGAAGGCTTCCATGGAAGACGAATCTCTCTTCCCACCACGCTGCTGCCAGCAGCCGATTCCACTCGGTCCAAAGGACATTCAAATGTCCCCAGAGTTGCTCGTCAGGTTCCAGGCAAAAAAGAGGGAGTTTGAAGCGCGCAACAAGACGTATTGTCATGAGCCAACATGCTCAGCTTTCGTCCCCGTCCAGTATGTCAACAACGACGTGGCCTGTTGTGAGCGATGCGCCAAGACGACCTGCGTCGTCTGCAAGCAGAAGTCACACGAAGGAGACTGTCCACAGGATCCTATCATGCAACAGCTTCTCCGTATTGCGTCCAAGTATAGGTGGCAGCGATGCTATGCTTGCTCGACGCTCATCGAGCTTGATACGGGGTGCAACCATATGAGTATGTTCGATTTCCGCCTGCCCCGTATACCGCTCATCTGGAATGTCTGTACTGAGTGAAGCAGCCTGTACGTGTGGCGCTGAGTTCTGCTACCATTGTGGTCTTGAATGGAAGACATGCGAATGTGATCTTTGGGAGGAGGACAGGCTCTTGCCCGAAGATGATACACTCGACCGGGAGGAAGAAGGCCGTCTTGCAGACCAGTTCGCCCTCCAATTGATGGAGAACCGCGAGTGCGAACACGACAGGTGGCGGACACGTGGAGGTCGACACCGGTGTGAACACTGCTCCCAAAGGTTCTACCAGTTCATCTGCGAGTGCCGGCAATGTCGCCTTCGAGTATGCAGGTCATGCCGACTCAACCGTCTGTCCTGAGTGTCGCTGATCCGATGTCGAGCTCGGGAGTTGTGCCGGTCATCTCACCTCTCAACGGAGTTAGCTTCGCCCGGCGGCATGGCAGCTTGTTTGGGCAGTGGCGATTGGGGGGAGCAACAGTCAGAAACGTCTGGTATGGCGGCGCCTGGGATGGTGTTCCGAAGATGTAACAAATGGGTGCAATATACTCAGATTGGTATACTTGCGTAGGCTCAGCGTTGGTCTGCGTGATCTGAGGGCCGTTGCGAAGGCTTATGGATCTTGACTTTGATCGGATGTTGAAGCGAGGTTGTCTCGGAAGGCCAGAACAAGCCGAGTCTGGCTCTTCATTGGTCTTGAAAGATTCTTCGTCTTTGTGAACCTGGATAAAGAAGACATTTCATCCCTTTTTTAAAGAATTCAGAAATCACACCTTGATGGCAATAGTTTGATACAACCACAATGAACTGACAACGTAATCGCCTAAGAAGATGAAACTGTCGGCCTCGTGCCCTCACGACAGCGACGCTTGTAGCGTCATGACCGTCCACACCAGTAATTCCCATACTAGCATAACTTTTTCACCATATCCAAGTGGTCGAGAGCGATCACGTCCATACACTCAGTAACGGCAATACCTCAGCTTCAGTTCGCCATGAAGCTGGTACATGATGACTCTGAGACGACAGTTCGACGACGTTGTTCGTTCGCAGCGGATGGTTTCTGGGCCGCGACTTGTTAATCAAGGCTAGAAAGTCATCTCGCCGGTTATGGAGAGGAATCCTCCTGATGCGGTCTGGGGAATTGACGCAAGATTCGCCGTCTTCAATGTACCAACTCAACTGTTCATGAAAGCTATTTTTCAACAAGACTTTGTAAAAAAACCGTAATTGTTCGCCGCTTAGAAGGGATTCATGACCGTGATCTAGCAGTCTGTTTTGCCACTCCAGTCTTGCCGGAGGTGTCAGGCAAGACATGAATGCCTCGATGAACTCCTCCGAAACAGAAGCTTGAAGGCGTGTAAAACTTTTCCCATCACGTGTGCTGTCCTCGCTCATCTTAATCTGCTTCGCCACGACCTGAAGGATCTCGCGAGGTATAGTTGGTCCGAGAGACAAGTAGGGAAGAATCTGGTACACGGTTTGTACGTTTTTTTTATGTAGCCACGCCGTAATACGGTCGAGCACATTACTTTCCATACGCGGTATCTGCCCCAGGACTTGAAAGGCTGCCATCTGGACGATCTCGTCATTGTCCTCGAGCCGGACCGCTATAGCCTCGTTGACTGCTTCAGGTAGACTTGATCGGCCCAAGGTTTCGATAGCTCGTTGTCGGACCAGGGAGCGTTTATCCTCAAAACGCGCTGCTATATTCTCAATAATCTCCTTCGGGAGGCTTGATCCTTTCAAAGCTTCGAGAGCATTTATTTGGGTTTTCAAATTCTTGTGCTTAAGCAGCGCGGCTATAGTCTGAACAATCTCATCAGGTAAGCTGAATCTGCTTAAGATGGAGCCGGCGGCGACTTTCATCTTGTCGCTGTTATCTTCTAGCCGCGCCGCTATAGATTTGAATACGTCATTGGATAATTCGGATTGATAGACACCAAGAGCATGTACGGCGGTCACCCGGATGTTGTCGTCTTCGTCCTCCACCCGTCCTTTGAGAGCTTCGAAAATCTGGTTGGGGTAGGGCGATCGATAGTCCTGTAGGGCTTTGATAGCACCCTCTCGCACACGTTTGTCCACGTCCAGTAGCTGTGCCGCTATAGTATCAATAGTCTCATCAGGCAATACTGAACTAGCCAAGGCCTTGATAGCATTGCATCGAACATTGTAGTCCTGGTCCTGTAGCCGTGTCGCAATGGTAGTGACTAAATCGGGAGGTAACGCTGACCGGCCCAGTATACTGAAAGCTCTCAGCCTAAGGTTGTTTTCCTGTCGTCTCTCTTCTGCTGATGTAGAGTTGTCTGGTAGCGTAGAGTTTTCTGGTAACACAGGGTCGTCCCAAAACCCATCTCCAGGCCGTTCTACCAGGGCGTTGAGGACCTCCAAAGGCACGGCTGGTCGCCTTCCCAAAGTCCACATCGTAGTGTAACGGACTGTTGAGTTATCGTCCGTAAGAAGCGCAATCACAGCTCTCAGTATTTCGTCCGGCAAGGCGCATTGCCTACCCAAGGCTTCCACGGCGGCTGCTCGTAAACTCGCCTCTCCGTGCTTAAGAAAAGGAGCGACCTGGTCCATCATTCCCGGCGATATTGTTGCTCTTTGGGCCAGTTTCATCATAATCTCTTTCTTGAAATCATCTGCCCCTTCCTTTAAGGCGGTTTCCAAGACCTTTTCGGGGAATTCCATTTCATAAGCAAAGGAGCTTGCCTGATCTTTACAGTATTCAGTTTCGAAACAGAGCCACTGAAATAGTCTTTGCTCCAGATCAGGGCGAGTAGGCACCTCAGTCGATACTTCGCTCAAGCAACGCATAACCAGGCGCTGGTGTGTAGGGCCTAGAAGATCACACGGCTCCTTCTCAATCTCATCGAATAGCCAAAATGCTTGGCCTTCTTTGTCGAGCAAGCCGGCTACGAATCGCCACAAAATATCATAACGTGCTGTATACTTATGCTCCCATAGGAAACGCTGTGGACTCATTGAAGGATCATTGGCATTCTTCGTCTTAGGCAATTCGAGGCGGAGGCATTCGAGAGGCTGCTTCGCCATGACTTGACGTATGAAATACCGCGCGGCAAAGTATTCTTGAAAAGTCAGATGGATAAAGTGATATGTTCGATGACGGTCTTCTAGTGAGGGGTCTGAAGTCCTCAAGAAGGAGAGGCTTTCGATAGTTGATTCCGTTGCAGGAAGGTCAAAGTGGTCGTAGATTTTCCAACGATGTTTTCGATCAAATTCTACAACCTCATTCCATATTCCAGTGAATGCGAGGGCCTCAAGCACGCGAAGTTCTCTGTCAACTGCGTGCCTGATGCTTGCGTTATTCATTGTTCGGCACTGTACCTGAGACTGTTGACCCAGTCTGTAAATGTCCTTCTGCCATAGTTTAGACTCGATAGCTCGGTATATGCCGGTCATACTTTCTGGTCTAAAGTCTGAGTCAAAGTCTTCCCAGGTGTAGCAAAGCGCATCGAGCAGCACTGGCACTTGTACAAGCCCCTGTATAACCCAATGGTCTCGAAGAAAAGTCCGCACATCCTCGGCCTTTGGCTTGATCTTGGGATCGGCCTCAAGGTAGGCGTCCACTTGATGTGGATAAAATCCAATCACTTCGAGCTCCAAGTGAACATCTCGAAGTCCGGTAGGTAGGTTGGCGTGCGGCCTGGAAGTAATAACAACGTTGGGCTGGTCTAGAAGAAGCGTAAGAAGCCGGAACAGGGAGCTGTCAGGGTCGAGCTCTTGGGAAATCTCGTCTAACCCATCAAGAACAAACAGGGTTCGGTTTCTGCCAGGGCTTGAGCTCTCAATGGTGCACCGCAACTCCTGAGCCAGTTCATCGCCGCGTAGAGAGGTAGAGAAATACTCCTCGTGGAATAGTTGTTTCGGATCAAGTCCTCCAGCTGACCGGCCTTTCAGCTTTCGTAGGGGCAGCCAAAGAATGCGATCAAATAAGTCGGCGAATACCTTCCGGGAAATGAATTCGTGGACGAGTTTCTTGCAGAGGGTAGTCTTTCCAACTCCTGCACGTCCTCGAATCAGGATTCTTCTTGGCCGCACCATGTGACTGTCTGGCCCTTGACGAAGATTGAATATTGATGCTAACTCCACCTGCGTCTTCTGATCTGGTGAGTCGACGCTTCTTCGAGCCAAGGGTGAAAAGGGCGAGGTTTTCCGTTTTCTTTCGACGCCAATTGCACTCTTACTAGCACACTGCACAATGGCCAGATTGATGTAACACTGATCCAGCGGCAACATGTCGCCCGAGAGTCTTTGAATCTTGAGACGGCCCCCTCCGGGTTCGAGATAGTAGTTTCGCAATTGGGCATCCACTTCGTCGAGCAGGGGCTTCGCACGAATGGTTTGGAGAAGTCGTTCGATCGCGCGAACAACGTTGCAAAGGTTGGGATCTTCGGGGCCACAGAACTTGTTTACTTTGCCATGAGGTTGGTCAATTGGAAGCGGATTCAAGACAATGTCAAGATTCGCCGAATCATGGTCCACCAGCTGATGGGCGCATCAACCATCGTCTGCCTACCACGACGCAAGTACTTACAGGCTTTGGTGGTTCTACTTTGTCGACGAACCAAGCCGGAAACAGACGACCAAGACCGATCTTGCGATACAGGTTTGTCTTTCCCAGCTCGTAGACGGTGATGACTTGGCATGGATGATGTTGATCTAGACACAAACTGGTGAATCTCCTCACAAGCTCCCCCCGGTCTAAGGTTGGAGTCTTCGCGCTGCCTAGCAGCTCTGTATTCACTTGCTGACGCCGGATAGAAGCCCAGGTCTTTAATCCCCGTTCTGCCCATGTTGCCACGTCTTGAAAGGAGGTGCCACGGAAGGGGGTGGCGAGGAAGACGACGGCGCGTGCTGATCTTCGAACAGAAGAGTATTCGCAGCCGGGCTCATCTGCTATGATTAGAGCCTTCGCCAAGATGATGCCGCCGAGACAAGAGGCAATGAAGAGGATAGGGCGATCCTTGACTACCGGTTTCCTGGTCTGTGGCGGACGTAGCGAGTGTAGGGCAACAAGGAGAAGACGGGCAAACTCTACAATTGTCTTGACCATCATGTCTTTTTGCTGAAAGAGGTCGCCTGGCCAGTCACAGGTGAAAATGCGGACAGGCCCCAGTTGTTGCGGGAGCATCTCCAGCCAGTTGAAGGGTTCAGACCCATTCACAGATTTCCAGGTCCAAGTATCAGGGGACCTGGCATCGAGGCCGTGGATAGCAATGACATCGACGTCTGTATCGGCGTCGTCGTTGCCAGCAAGGGGATGAACCGGAGTCAGTCTGACGGCCCGGCTTTGCGAAGCCATTGTGAGCTTTTGGAAAGAATGAAGAGAATAAGAGTCTCAGAGAGTTATCCGCTGAGAGATTCGGCAGTCTCGGAACTTGACGATTGTAGGAGCCGGAGCTTGAAAGAATAGACACTTGAAAGACAGACGCTAGAAAAGAATGAACAGTGTGAACTGAGTAATTGACGAATGGAAGAGAAGATCGTACAAAGCAGATGCAGGAAAATCGAAGTTGGAGTATGAACATTCCCCTGCGTCGCCAGGAATAGCCACTGTCCTCTCACTGGCGGCTTCCATTATCTCTACGAAAATGACGAGTTGAGCAGCTGCCGTCAGCCTGCCTGTCACACCGATCAGCGCGCTTCTGCCGGTGCATTCCGAAAGCAATGCATCGCGTGGTTACACTTGCCTGTCATGAGGTTCCTATTGCAGACGGTCTCGCATTCTCCCTCAGCTGTAGATGCTCAAAACAAAAGGGAAAACCAGTTCGATCGATTTTCGATAAGTGCTTCTGGCTTTATAGGGTTTTTCCTTTTAATGAAGCATCACATTGCTCAACTGATTGTGGATTATTGCAGGATCCTATTCAGCTCCGCAGAGGGGCTTCCTGAAGCTTGCTGTACGAGATGTCTGCCACGGATTCTCGAGTGCGCGTGCCTGACCCCCCCCCCCCCCCTTAGAGAAAAGGGCTTCTTCGACTATGGTGCTACGTCGAGGATGGTGCAACACGAAGTTCTCCGATTCTGGGGCTGCCTCTTTGGCAGTCCTTGATTTCCCCCCTCGTCACTGCATTCCCATGAACCAGGCAAAGACGCGGTCTGAAAGGTCACAGTCAAGGCGTTATGCATGAGTTCATCGGGCATTCCGTGTCATGGAAGGAGAGGCGGCGAATATGCGGACCTTTTCGGTAAGAGAACTAGCTGCCGAGTCACTGAGCCCGAGGTTTAACGCGGTTTGAAGGAGCTCCGTGTTTATGAACTGCAGAGCACATTATATCGTTCCTGTTTCCCGTGGTACGTCATCTTACCTTACAGTCGACGACTTATTCAGCACCTGAGAATTGCTCTCCCTATGTTCTTATCACGCTTCCTGCCCTGTGCCCTATTATCACTCGGGATTTTCAGATTGATCACAACCGATTCGGCCCGAAGCCGCAGCCGAGAGACATGGGTGTCTCTTCTGAGACTCCTGATACCAGCTTCGGCACGTCAGAAGGCGGGACCCCGGGAAACGGTTGCTCTACTCTGCTGTAAACGGGCCGGTAAGTTGCAATGAGGTTCGACTGTTTGCCTTGGGAGCATCAATTTTCCTCGGGAGCAAAGGCTGCACAACGGAATTGTAGAGCTAGATGGTGAGGGATTCGTCCTAGAGCATTAGCATCTTTCCATCGCTCGAGGAAGGCTCTTGAGCAAATATTACATCACCACTATCAAGCGTATTGAGCTTCGATGACGCTATGTGAACATGCTCAGGCTGAAGCATCTGAACGATAAAAGATCGATGGTTCTCCGTCCAAAGCGGGGGTGAGGCCAAGTAGGATTAGACTAATTATCCGAAAAATCAGTGCACTGCCACTCCAGCCTGCAGGCAGCCCTATGCTTCGTGATGTGGAATCATTGCTGACAGTGTCTTAGCCTTAGATGATCGGTTTCCACTTGGCTCACGCACTAGTAGCGAACATGGCTGTGTGCATGAGCGGCGCGGTTGATTCCAAAGTGTTCACGCACCGCACCCTTCAATTAGCGAACCAGTCCACTGTCTTGGATGATATTGGGTTATTGATTACATCAATGGGATGAAGACGATGCAGTCTAAAGCTCAGAGAGCTACTCGTCGACAGCATGTAAGATCAGCTATAAAGTCGGCACCATCCGGAGTCAAAGCTAACGCCAGAGATTTTTTTTCATCAAGAGCCCTGTCCTCGAATTTTCGTTGAAGCAAGCGATTAACTTGTTTGTCAAAATCCAGTTGAGAAGAATCATGAAGTTTCACCAATTCGCCTTCATTGCCGCAACGTCGGTACTCGCGGCTCCTCAAGAAACAGCCCCGAAACGGGTGCTTTACTTTCTAGACAGTAATCCCAGCGACGCCTCCATATTCGCTGTGCCGATGAATGACGATGGTTCTCTGCAAGACGCAAATTCAGTCGTGCAGACGAAAACGGGCGGCATCGGGGCCATCGGCCGGGATATGAACGGCACGGTTCGCGTCGGTGAGTCGGCTCACAGCGATACACAAGACTCCAGAGCTGACAACTTCTTCAGATCCCCTTTTCTCTCAAGACTCAATTGTAGTCAAAGGCAACCAACTCTTCACCGTCAACGCCGGCTCCAACTCCGTCTCGCGCTTCTTCATTCCCGAGACCGACCCTCTACACCCAATGCCTCTAGGCGAGCCCGTATCAAGCGGTGGCGAGTTCCCCAACTCGGTGGCCTTCTCGGAGAAGAACCAGATGGTCTGCGTGGCAAATACGGGCAAGAGAGCCGGAGTCCAGTGCTTCAAGATCCCGGAATGCGGCAGCCTGGAGCAGCTGGGCGAGTTCATGCCGCTGCCCGTCAATCAGACGACGCCGCCCTTGGGTCCCGTCAATACCGTGTCGGACATTGTCTTCAATCCGTCCGAGACGGCTCTTTTTGTCAGCATCAAGGGCGACGGCATGGGCCTCGGCTATCTGTACGCCTATCGTGTCGCCGATGGCAACATTGATCCGATGCCTGTCGTCTCGCGCCCGCCTGAATTGAAGGTCGACTTTTCTCTAACATTCCTCTCCGACGAGTCTGCCGTCATGACTGACGCCGCATACGGAGCTTCCTATCTCTCTGTTGCCGAGAACTTGACCGCCACCGTCTCGAAGAAGATCGAAATCCCCGGCCAGGGCGCCACCTGCTGGTCTGTCTACTCGCCTGCTTCCGACAACGTCTATGTGCTCGACGTCATGTCGCCCAACGTTACGACGTTGGACCCAAAGTCTGGGGAGATCAAGTACGTCATTCCCGGGGACAAGAGGGCGATGGGCTCGGTCGACGCCGTAGCGGATCGCTCGTCGTTGTATGTCCTTCAGGCCAGCCCAGCTATTGCCACCTTTGAGAAGACTGGCAGTGGCGTGCCACGCTTGTCGCAATATCTTGATTTGAGTTCTTTGGGGG
The DNA here is from genome assembly GCA_001272575.2 of Ophiocordyceps unilateralis. Taxonomy (NCBI): domain Eukaryota; kingdom Fungi; phylum Ascomycota; class Sordariomycetes; order Hypocreales; family Ophiocordycipitaceae; genus Ophiocordyceps; species Ophiocordyceps unilateralis. The sequence goes on along the minus strand of LAZP02000142.1, from coordinate 9,132 downwards.
ATAGATCTGGATGGACTGGACTGGCTGTTTACGCTGCATTTTGATATGGATGCAGTGGAGATGGGGCTGGGCTATTGATGACTGTACGCTCTGTATATGTCAGATCCGTGCCTCTTCTCACCTGAAGAGGGTTTAAACGCGAATCTAGGCTAGATGGCGATGCCAATTGCAAGACTGATTCAATGCCTGCGAGTCTTGCGTTGGCTGAGACTAGTCACGTGCGACGCCACCACGAATCAACCCTGCCGGAACCTTGGCGGGCAGGCAGCCTTGCGACCAGGTCCACGTGACCCCTGGTCTTATGTACCTAGGTAGGTAGATATCGGCATCGGCCCTCTGTACGAATCCCCGTTATGGCTGCCGACCTGACACGGCCATCGTCGACCTCATCGCCATCCGCGCCGGCCTCGTCTCTGCCTCCCATATCGCTACCCGTTACTCGGCTACGTCCGCACCTAAAATCTACGCCCGCGAACCAGCCGGCCCGCGTCACACGGGGTGACGCCGGCCTGATCCGAGCCTGCCCACGTCCTCGACAACTCGAGTCCTGCCTCGCGCCTGCGAAAACGGAGCGCCATGTCTGATCACGAGTTTGGAGGTAAGCTGTCGCAGCTGGTGCTGTCTTTTCACAGCCTTGCGCGGGCTGTGAATATCCTCTGCTCGTCGCGTGGCTCGACGACGCAGGCCGGTCTTTGTTCTATGAATGACGAAACGCGCACGTTCGCGGGATGAAATTTGGTTGTTGTTGTTGTTTTTTCATCGCCATTGACTTGGACGGGTGTGACCTCTGCATCCCCGCGTTTGCTTCTTCTTGCCGTCGGTTTTGTGCATCTTCCATGCCTAGTTTTGCCCGCCGGGCGTTGCGCCGACTCACCTATGCTGTCAACGGCTGCCTTGTCATCACCATGGTTCACCAGACTGCGCAGGATCGATACTGGGCCCGGATGGACTCTGGTTTTCTTCTGTGTTGCGTGGACCGCCTGAGCTCAATTTACGATGCCGTCGCTGACTTTCTCCAGGTAACGATGACTTATCTCTGCCCAAAGGTAAGGCGACGACCCCGTCGATGACGCGAATTTTCATCTTACGCATCGCAGCAACCGTCCAGAAGATTGTCGGCGAAATCCTCCCGCCGCAAGGAGGGGTGGCCTTCGCTAAGGAGGCTAGGGACCTGCTCATAGAATGCTGCGTCGAATTCATCACACTCATCTCCTCCGAAGCCAACGAGATATCGGAAAAAGAGGCCAAGAAGACTATCGCCTGCGATCACATTACAAAAGCGCTCGAACAGCTCGGTTTCTCGGATTACGTTCCCGCAGTCCTAGAGGCAGCCGCCGAGCACAAGGAGGTGCAAAAGGTAAGACTATCGGGAGACTGCCCTCCGGAGAATACACGTCGGGCTCACGCAGACACGCACAGGGACGCGAAAAGAAGGCAGACAAGTTTGCGAACAGCGGTATGTCAATGGAGGAGCTGGCGCGGCTGCAAGAGGAGCAGTTTGCTCAGGCACGGCAACGACACACATAGCATGAACCGATTTCCTACAATAGCGTCGTGGTAGGCGTTGCTTTGGCGTTGCAATACAAAGAGATACGGCGAACTTGGGGTTGCGCGAAGGGACTACTTGGGAGACAAGGCCTGACGGCGGAAGGGGATCGGAGGGATCGGAGGATTGGAAAGCCGTGCGGTCATTCGTTCGTTCTGGAGCTGTGGGAGGATCTAGCATGTGTCTACAACACGACATCGCTTCGGAGTGCGAAAGCGGCTTCAAGATGGCGACCTTTACATATGCGACTGATGTTATCGGCAAGCTGATGGGTGCAATCGATAATCCGGGTATGTACATGTAAGTAAAGATATCTGTAGGTACCTAGGTAGGCAGACAGCACGTACGACGTCATCATCTCGTCATCTCGTATTCGTACGACGTCACCGAGAGGCCGGGGTTAGGGTCCACTAACAATCTTCAAACTTTGCACTCAGGCAGCCGAGCCATTGTCGCTCATGAGCCGTTCTTTTTTGACTGCGCCGTCTCTCGTGCCTACCGGTACAATTATCTCTCCGTTATCGGTTCGGAGACGAGGCCCGGCCAGCCCTCGCCGCCAAGATGGGCCAGGGGGAGTCGACGCTCGTTGACGACTCCGTTTCGCCGCAAAGCCTTTCGGCCCGGACGCTGGCGGCCGTGGCCTCTTACATCAACTCGCCGCCGCGGAAGCGCGTTGTCGTCCTCACCGGAGCCGGCATCTCCACCGCAGCGGGAAGTACGTTGTTCTCTCTCAGCCCTTGAAACGAATTCGCCCTGATGGGATCTCTTTCCTCCCGCCTAGTCCCCGACTTCCGGTCGCCCGAGACAGGCATCTATAGCAACTTGGCGCGATTCAACCTACCACAAGCCGAAGCCGTCTTCGACATCTCGTACTTTCGACAAAAACCAGAGCCCTTCTACGCCCTTGCGCGGGAGCTTTACCCGGGCAAATTCCATCCTACCGTGTCGCATGCCTTTATTGCGCTGCTGGCGAAAAAAGGGTTGCTGCAAATGCTATTTACGCAGAACATTGACTGTTTAGAGCGTGCTGCAGGAGTTCCTGAGGATAAGATTGTCGAGGCGCATGGGAGTTTTGCGACACAGAGGTGCATAGAGTGCAAAGAGGCGTTTCCAGACGACGATATGCGCGAGTGCGTTCTCGACGGGAGGGTCCCTCACTGTGGCTGCGGTGGCATCGTCAAGCCTGACATTGTCTTCTTTGGCGAACCGTTACCGCGGGACTTTGAGCAGAATTCGTTTCACGTCGCCATGGCCGACGTCGTCCTGATCCTCGGTACTAGCCTCTCAGTCTATCCCTTTGCGGGTCTTCCTGAGATGGCAACCGAAGGCAAGCCTCGCGTGCTGCTCAATCTGCAGCGCGTTGGCCGTATCGGTTCGCGGCCTGATGACGTCGTCGAGGCCGGCTACTGTGATGAGGGCACGCGGAAGCTGGCTGACGCGCTGGGCTGGAGAGAGGAACTAGAGCAAATGTGGCGAAGCGCAGTTGGTGAAGAGGAGGCGGAGAGACAACTGCAGTGGCAGGAGTCGATCAATAAGGATGGAGAGGAGGAGATGCGGAAGCTTACCGACGGCATTGAGGCCGCTCTTCAACTGGAAGAGGCGGACCAGCCTAATACGTTGAGAGAGGAAGCGGATCAGCCCGGAACGTCCAAGCGAGAAGCCGAAAATTCTGATAGGAAGAGTCTGGATGAAGCGGTCAAGCTTACAGCTGGGGGCGTTCTTCAGCCCCCCCAAGGTTCAGCAGCGGACCCGCTTCAGTCCAGCGAGCGCAAGCAAAACCCGCCACCGTTGCATCACCAGACCAGCGATGTCGATAAGGGGCAAGGACACAAGGATATATGAGACGACAGGGAAGAGGCCAAGCATGAGGAGCTTCGGTCAAGCCAGACAGGCAGGTTCTGTCAGTGGATAAAAGGGGTTACTCATGAGCTCCCGTCAGGAGCTTCCTTAAGGATTGGAGGATTGCTCCTCTTCACACGGGCTTCTATCAAGATGGAAGGAATCCCGCACGGATCAAGGCGGACCTAGGATCATGCCTATAGGGCTAGGGCTTGGAAGGTGTTATATGGGTGTATATAACCCTCCCCTCCGCACAGATTTGTGAGGAACACAACAATCAATCTCTTCATTCACATACACATGCTCGGACTGTCAACTTTCTAGTTGAAAGGTTCTGCTACATCTCTAAGAAATATTGATGATTTTTTGAAAAAGGGGTGTTTTCCGGGCCTTGATAGAGGGACTATCTGCGTCTTGAGAGTTAAACCATCTAATAGAAGTCTCGTGATCGGACTGCGCTTGGCCTCGACTATCTCGCTTCTTGGTCATTCTATGCCACATCAATCGCTTGTGTCCGTCTTAGCAACAGTTACTTGTCTTCTTGATAGGGGCCCGTTTAGTTGTTTCTCTAGCTTATAGCTTATACTATCTGTTCTCATGGCAGCGAATCTTCGACAAGAAGGCCTTGTCTTCCACCCCACGTCATCTAGCAAAAAGGTTTCACAGCGAATAATTTCAGCAACCACTTCTTTCTTTTTTTTTTTCAAATAATGAAAATTCATGCTTCATACATACAGTCACCGACCAAGTCATTTATAATGATTTAGGTGTGTACAACGCGATGAAGTCTCACCCGTCAGCTTCAAGCCCTTCGCCGCCCAGCGCCGATCCAACCTGGCCAAAAGAGTGAAGAGTATAAACAGGCTCGAATTCTTCCGTCTTTATCCCCCTCTTGCCATTGGTTTTTTTTTTCTTGTTTTCTAGACTTTTTTTTCCCTCGCATCGCATATATACATTTCCCAGAAGAAAATCGGAGACAAAAAAAAAAACAAACTTCCGTACATGCAAGCGTCAGACGATATATATATATATACTGGTACAGACAGAACAACAAAAAGGAAGGCCCCGACTTCAAAGCCCGCTATCGATCTGGTCGGGGATATTGGTGTGCGTCCAGGTAGCCCACTGTCGACACGTCTCGGCCACGACGTTGGGAGGCCGCAGCTTCTTGAGGGCCGTGGCGCCCGTCGTGAACTGGGTTAGGAATCCGGCTCCCGAATGCCAGGCGATGTGGCAGTGGAAAGGCCAGACGCCGGGGTTCTCGGAAGCGTCGAACTGCATCACCAGATGGCCGTTCTTGCGTAGCATCATGACGTCCCTGCGCTGTGGGTTCTCCGGGTGGATGATGCTTCCGTCCCAGTCGCCCTCGCCCTCATGCAGGATGTACATGTTGAAGCCGTGGAGATGCATTGGGTGTCTGTGCGGCTTGCTTGTTAGTTTTCTCTCAGGGGTTGCAAATAGGGGGGGGAGGGGGGGGAAAGTAGCCTTACGCAACGGGAGAGCGGTTCCTGACAATGACCCGGACACTGCGTGCGTCTTGCGTGTTCTGCACGTTCCACTCCTCCTGGAAGGTAAAGTTGCCCAATGCGGAGAGCAGCAAGGTCGGACTGTTATAGTTGCCACGGTAGGTCGTATTGCCGAGCTTCCAGAGGGTGACGCCGCTGTCGTTGCGGAAGACGCTGACGTCAAAGTTGTAGGTCCGGTCCGGCTGCGGCAGCCTCAGCTTCATGTACGGCCTGGTCTTGTTGAGGTCGTCGTTGGCACAGGTGCCCGGGTCCGGCCGGTCCCAGGCCACCGACTGCGGCGTCTTGGTATCGTTGGTCTGGTCATAGTAGACGGCCGCGAGCCCCTGAGTGATAGCGGCGAGACTGCAAGGCACAGAGACGTTTGCGCGCATCCAGTAGGCGTCGAGCTTGCCGTCGGCCTTGACCAGCACGTCGGTGCGCTGACCGATGCCGAGCGTCACCACCTCGGTGTCGTAGGGCTCGACGGGGACGAAGTCGTTTGCGATGACCGTCATCTTGTGCCCGTCGATGGAGAAGCGCATCAGAGCCTCGGCGCCGGCGTTGATGAGCCGCAGCCGGTGCGTTTTGCCCCGCTGGAACTTGAACTTGGAGATGCCCGCGTCGCTAACGCAGGGCGTCGTGTCGCCTGCCGCTCGCTTCGTGCAGTCAAAGTTGCCTTTGCCGTTGATGAGGATGTTGTCGGAGCCAATGGGCGGGCTGTTGGGTGTCATCGACTGTTTGACCAGGTCATAGTATTTCTTGTGATACCAGTCCGAGAGCATCACCGGGCCGAGATCGACGTCGTAACTGCGTTGGCGAGGTCCGTAAATCGTGATGGGGCCAACCAGGCCGGCAGCATATTGCGAAGAGTAGTGGCTGTGGTACCAGGTGCTGTTTGACTTGTTAGCTGATGGGAGCCTCTCATCGCTGCAGCAACTCGTCATTTACCTTCCATAGAGCTCGGCTTCGAACTGGTAGGTAAACGACTTGCCCGGCGCAATCGGGCACTGCGTCACGGCCGGAACGCCGTCCTCCCACGGTTTGCCATGCTGCAAGAAGCCATGCCAGTGCAGGGCGACACCCTCCTCCGGACCGGTGATGTTGTTACGCACCGTCACCTGAATCGTGTCACCCCAGTTGGCCTCGATTCGGGGGCCGGGAAAGGCCCCGTTGACGAGAAGCGTCTCCTGCTGGTAGCCATCCGGCGCGATGAAATTCCGGCTGACGGTGAAGTCGTAGCTGCGGATGACGCCTGTGCGCGGGTGATCGCGATAGTAGTTGGTATTGAGGTTAAGCGTGCTCCAGGGGAAGCCGTTGGGCAGCGGGTTGCTGCTGAGAAAGAATGGCAGCACCGGAGCGAGCAGAGTTCCGAGCAGCGACCTCCTACGACTTCTTGTAAGCACTTGTGAAGACGGTAAAGAAAGGAGGGAGACAAAACCCGTTGGTCCTCTGCTGCGGAAGCCTGTTCTCGACAATCACGGCCCGCGGCTGGAGCGAGTTGGCCGCAAGAACCATGATGAGAAAGCAGCGGCAGATCTGCCGCGGCGAACGACGTGCAACAGCTGGTTCGAAGAACGAGAGGTTCGAACAATTAGCCTGCTCGAAAGACGAGCTCAACACCAGAGAGGAAAGCGGAACGAGAGTGAAGGGGTTGCGGCAAAGACGAGAAAAGCAGGCAAAAAACAAACAACAAGAGAAAAGGAAGGAAGTGAAAGTGTTGATGATGATGCGGTTCGACCAGCTCTCTCATCCCATGCGGAATAGGTCGTCCTACTTATACCCAAAGACAGACACAGTAAGCTCGAAACCCCAGAATCCTCGTCATTTCCCGCCCTGACCCCTTCTTCCCTCCATCTGGAGAGCGTGGGAAGAGGCGCATGAGAAAAAGACTGGCTCGTGACGGCCCGCAACCGGGCGAGACGGGAGGTCCGACGGCGTCCGACGGCGTCCGACATGGAGTCGGCCGAGCTATCACCGTCAGCCTCGCCGATAGAGTCATTCAGCGGGATACACAGACACACACACACACATCCTCTCTCTCTCACTCACTCTCTCTCTCTCTCTATACCGCTTGGAGTCATGAGCCCTGACCTTCGGAAATACGATGATGACAGGGTGGTGGGAGGGGAGGGGGGAGGACGCATCGAGCAGCCCGGTGACAGCTCAGCCAACCCGGGCGCCCGGTCTGTGCCTGGCAGCGATCTTCAGGGCTGGCCGAACAATTTGGCTGCCGCGTGGACTCGGGTTTGCAGCCGGAAAGCCCATGACCAGCTTCAGGGGTGGCGGTCACTTGCCCCCCTGGTTGGCTCTCTCGGCCCCGGGGAAAGGGAAAGGGGGCAAGTGGCAAACGCCGTGCAGAAAAAAAAACGCCATACAGAACAAGATACAGCAGGAAATAGACAGCTCTGCATCGACAGACTGGGTTTCGACGGCCAAAATAGGTTTGCGGGCTCGTAGTTGCGGCCCTCGGTCAGCTTGCATACACGGATCCAGCTCCCGTTTCGGAGCGGACGGCAGAAGCTCACCCAACCCAGGCACTGATTATCGAGTTAGTCTGTGTTTTATTTGAGAGACGTGTGCCAGGCAGTGCAGATTGAGTACACACATATGCATGCGGCCTTGTTGGTGACTCTATCTGGCACAGAATCCGGGCCTCGTCTCAAAAAGATCGTCGAAGACATCGCCGTCCATTGTGTCGTGGGAAAAAAGGCCTCAGCCCAACGCTTGTGCCATCTCCAGCGGGCGTCGAGCACCCGGCTCAGCACCATCTGCCCTGCCCTGAAGATCAATGGACATTTGGTCCATAGTGCTGAGGCTGAGTCTGGTGAGCAGGGCATACAAGGCGGGCAAGTAAGACGGACATCAGCCCTACTGAAATACGACGCGGGTCGGGCGTACAAGGACGGCATCTCCGGGTACGGAAATAGAATGGAAAGACGCTTCGAAGCTGACTATCGAATCTATGCCTCGAAGTATAGTGCAGACTCCATGCCAACCCAGGCAGAAGACGCGCCGACATTCGTCGCCGCTAAGCCCGGTTGGCTCGGTCCTGTTTCGGCGGCCGGCGTCGGGGGCGGTCGTCGAGCGAGTCCCGGGCGGACACATTGACAGACGGACAACCGTGTAGATGACCTCTTTCCGGTGGCCGGTGAGATGGGAAATGGAAGTGGTCGCGATACCCCTGGATTGACTCACAGCCGCTCGCTGCCCGTCCAGCAGTTGGCCGAACAGTGACAAAGAAAGAATCATAAGCTGAGGCCATGGATTCGCATATCGTGCCTGATACCATATCGCGCCTGATACGCACAATGATACATGCAAACTTCTATTTTCAGCATCGACAAAGTCCATCTCAGTTGCGCGGTTGGACTACTTGTATTTGCAGCGGCCATGACAGACTTGGCAGAGCCGATCTGCGCCCGAGCTATTCAACTCGGCGACGACATTGTTGTAATGACTAGCAAACGGCAGGGCGCCGCCGTCGAGGACGGATTGCGTGCCGGCCGGAGGCGGGTATAACCTTTTTTCACGCTCCTCTTTCCTTCTCTCAACTTCTTCGCCAGCCAGAGTCTGCCAGCACGGCAATGGGCCGCCGGTGTTGTGCTCGCATGTACAACTCGTGCAATTTTTCGGGATCGGCGTCAGACCGGATGACGCTGCCAATGGACATAAAGAAGCTGGGCGCAATCAGCAGTGGAGAAAAGGACAATTTCGAGTAGCGACGGACCCGAATGTAGCTCCCGAAGCACCCATGTATTGGCCGAGTGTTCTCATGACGCCCTGAGAGCCTGCGCCGTATCGGAAGATGTTGACGCTCCCTACGACAGGTCAGCGTGGACCATTGTGGTCAGCCGTGATCGCGGTACCAAAAATAAAGCCAATGATGACGCCGACGGCTGGCGAGGCGTCAGTAGTGTGCTCGACAGAGGAGACGGCTTCGATGGAGGCATACTTCCGCCCATCATGGCGCCCATCTTGACTGCGGTCTGGTGTCAGTGTCGCGATACGGCGCCGGCGGCGAGCGCAGACGTACGCTTGTCCAGATTGGAAGGGCCGTGATGGCCGCCGGTGGAGGCAGCCGGTACAGGAGGCATAATGCCTGAAGAGTGACGTCTCCCGAGGCGTTTCGTTGATGAGTCTTCTTCTTCCTCCTCTATTCTCTCTGTCTCTCACGATGGGCGATGGGCAAAAGTGTGCGAGTATATAGTTCAGCTGACCCTCCCCCCCCCCCCCTCACCTAAC
>LAZP02000141.1:9788-32273 GCA_001272575.2 Ophiocordyceps unilateralis | reverse complement strand
CCCCCCCCCCCCCCCCCTGGCAAGGCGCTCGCTGACAACAACGGCTCTCTCTCTCTCTCTCTCTCTCTTTCACACACACACAGCTTTCTCCCCAAGACCATCCAATTCAACCTTCCCGGCACTCCGCCTCGACGCCGCGGCGATGCGGTGCGACGCCGACGTCGATCCACGGTCCAGGCGCCGACCTCGAGTCGACCGCCGCCGGTAGTTTCGGTCGCTGCGGCTGCTGCCGATGAGGCGCCCCCGAGTCTGTTCAGCCCTCCTCGGGCGGACCTGACGCCTCCGCACACGCCCGTCGACGACGGTCCGGGCTCGCCGAATCCGTTTGCCAACGAGGACGGACTCGGAGTCCATTTGTCTCCTTCTTCTTCGCCGCCGCCGCCGCCGCCGCCTCCGCCTGTTGCCACGGCCGCTACCGATGACGTGTTGCCATCGTGGGGCGCGCGACTCGATCAGCCTCTGTCGCGGGCCCGTTCGCCGCCACCGGCTGCGCTTGTGCGTAAGGCGCGCGAGCTCGGCAGACGGGGCATCTGTCAGCCCAAGACGTCGGCGCGGAGCGATAGCCATGATCGTGTCTTTTCGTCGGCGCCGTGGAGGGTCGTCGATGCCGACCAGGGGAACGGCGGCTTGCGAAACGCCGCTCGGGCTGCTGCCCGCGACGGTCGGCTTGCGTCTGATTATACCTGGGTCGGCACGCTGGGGATGCCGACGGATGCGCTGGATGGCTCGCAACAGCAACGTGCCATAGAGCGCGTCCTGGCTGACCATCACCGCATGCTCGCCGTCTTCTGCTCCGATCGCGACTTCGACGGCCACTACAGCCACTTTTGCAAACAGATGCTCTGGCCCGTCTTCCATTATCAGATACCCGACAACCCGAAGAGCAAGGCTTATGAGGATCACTCGTGGAAGTACTACGTCAACGTCAACCGTCGCTTCGCAGACACCATCGTGCGCCACTGGCGGCCCGGCGACGTCGTCTGGGTTCACGACTATCACCTGCTGCTGGTGCCCGGCATGGTCCGTCGGGAACTGCCCGATGCCCAGATCGGCTTCTTCCTGCACGTCGCCTTCCCCTCGTCCGAGGTCTTCCGCTGCCTGGCCGTGAGGCGCGAATTGCTCGAGGGCGTGCTGGGTGCCAACCTGGTCGGCTTCCAGATCGCCGAGTACGCCCGTCATTTCCTGCAGACGTGCAGCCGGCTGCTGGCGGTCGAGGCGACGCCCGAGGGCCTGCAGCTCGAGGACCGCTTCGTCGACGTCGTCTCCATGGCCATCGGCATCGACCCCGTCAGCCTCGCGGCCCATCGAGCCAGCGACGACGTGGCCCGCTGGCTGCGAATCCTCCGCGATCGTTACCGTGGCAAGCGCCTCATCGTCGCTCGCGACAAGCTCGACCATGTGCGCGGCGTGCGGCAGAAGCTGTTGACGTACGAGCTCTTCCTGCATCGTAACCCGCAGTGGCGAGGCCGAACCGTCCTCATTCAGGTCGCTCTCTCCTCCGGCGACACGTCGGACCTCGATGCCTCCGTGTCCGATATCGTCACGCGCGTCAACTCGGCCTGGGCCAACCTCGCGTACCAGCCCGTCGTCTACCTCAAGCAGGACATCGACTATGCTCAGTATCTGGCGCTGCTGACCATCGCCGACGTGCTCATGATTACCAGCCAGCGCGAGGGCATGAACCTGACGTCGCACGAGTACATCGCCTGCCAGGACGGCCGCCACGGCTCGCTCATCCTGTCCGAGTTCACCGGCACGGCCTCGCTCTTCGCCGGCAGCGAGCTTTCCGTCAACCCGTGGGACCATCGCCAGTGCGCCGACGCCATCCTCGGCGCGCTCGAGATGGGCGACGACGAGCGCCGACGCCGGTGGGAGCGGCTCGACGCCTCCGTCACCCGACATACGGGTGCCGCCTGGGTCGGCGAGATGCTGACCCGTCTCGACCGGGCCTATGACGAGCAGCAGCACCGCCGCGGACAGTCGGCTCTGGCTCCCGGCGCGCTACCCATGCACGACGTGAGCGAACGGTACCGCCGGGCCGCCGCCGGACGGCGCCTCTTCATACTCGACTACGAGGGCACCCTCGTCAGCTGGGGACCCGTCGATCGCATCATCCCCGTCAGCCCGCAGCGCACGCTCGAAGTGCTCAACGAACTGCTGCTGGACGAGTGCAACGTCGTCTTCGTCATGTCGGGTCGGCGGCCCGAGGAGCTGGACATTGTCTTCCGCCAGGTGCCGGGCCTGGGCCTCATCGCCGAGAACGGGTGCTTCATCCGCGGCCCTTGCGAGGCCTGGGCCGAGGTCTCGGACAGCGCCCACATCGAGGACTGGAAGCGAGCCGTCAAGCCCATCATGCGCTATTACCTCGAGCGAACGCCCGGCGCGGCCATGGAGGAGCGCCACTGCAGCCTGCTCTTCCACCACGGCGGCGCCGACGACCACGAGGCGGCCTCGAGGCTGGCATCGGACTGCGCCAACCACATCAACGACGCGTGCGAGGCCCAGCGCGTCCACGCCGTTGCCGCCGGCGAGTCCATCATCGTCGAGCCGCTCGACTACGACAAGAGCACGGCCGCGCAGCACGTCTTGGACCGGCTCGGAGGCGGCGTCGACTTTCTCATGGTCGCTGGCGATGGCCGCGAGGACGAGAAGGTGTTTCGATGGGCGAATCAGCTCCAGGAGCGGGGGGCTGTTGGCGATGTCGTCACGGTCAGCTTGGGGGGGAATCGCAGCACGGAGGCGGCCGCCTCACTGACACAGGGCGTCAGCGGTGAGTCTCTTTGTCTCTTTCTGTCTCTCTCTGTCTCTCTGTCTCTCTGTCTCTCTCTTTCTCTTTTTTTTAAAAAAAAAAAACAAACAAACAAAGATCTCTGCGCTTTTCATGGCTAACCTCTTCTCTGGCAGGTCTGCTCAGTCGCTTGCGGCAACTTGCCGACCCGTCGTAGGCCGTGATGGGCCATGCGTCGGGACTTGGGGCTGTTTGGGTGCCGAATTAGTGAGCATGTAACCAACCCCCTTTTCTACTCGAGTTTGTACACATGGCGGGGAGAAGAAGGAGGCAGCTTACCGGCGATCAAGTAGGAATCATTGAGAGAGGGGAAAAGCAATTGTGAGTTGCGGTGGGCATAGCGTGCCTAGGTAGTAAGTAAAAGATTACTCTCTACCTCGGTAGGAGTAGTAGTAGTAGTACAGTAAGTTGTTAGTAGTGGCCTCACGGCATGGGATAACCACAAAGAGCGGGATGCAGAAAAGAGGCGTCTTGAATGGATTCAAATGGATTAATTTGATTGCCTGATGTTGCTAGTAGCTATGTAAATGCACTACATGGTTGCATCATTCATTCACGATGCCTCGATGGTGCCCCTTTTCACCATGTTGTGCCGTCTATCGAGGTTGACGCCGCCGTGCCTGGGAGGGCGTGTGGAGTTCGTCGTGTGGCTGCGGGCGGCGCTGATGTATGGAAGGGGGGGGGAGCGCGCCGATGTCGGACGGATCAGCAGCCAGTCAGACTCACTCACTCACCTCCTCCACCCTCGTTTTTATTAAGAGGGAGTAAAAAAGAAAAAAGAAGAAACCACCATCGTCATCAGCATCATCGTCTTTCCTCGGCGCTTCTCCATCCTCTCTCTCTGCCTCTCAAAACTCTTTCCCAAACGCAATGACCGCCTTCCCTCCGTCGCCGGTCGACACCATCGACTGGTCCAACGTGGGCTTCCGGGTTCGCGAAGGTGGGTAAAATGCAACATAAAAAATAAGAGAAGAAAGAAAATGCATAGCCAAAAAAAAAAAAAAAGAGAGAAAAGGACCCTCGTATCAACAAGAACAAAGGTATAGGAATAGGGTGCGACTGACTGCGACGTCGGCAGTCAATGGTCACGTCGAGGCAACCTTTTCGCGCGCGACCGGCGTCTGGTCGCGGCTACGCTTCGTCCAGGACCCGTACATGCGCATCCACGGCATGGCGCCCGCTCTCAACTATGGCCAGCAGGCGTACGAAGGACTCAAAGCCTTCCGCGGGCCTGGCGACGGCGACATCGGCCTTTTCCGTCCTGATCGCAACGCCGTCCGACTGCAGCACTCGGCCGACGTGGTGTCGATGCCGCACGTACCGACTGACCTCTTCCTTCGAGCCTGTCGTGCCGCCGTCGCCCTCAATGCCGGCTTCGTGCCGCCGCATGCTACCGGCGCCGCCATGTACGTCCGGCCTCAGCTCTACGGCTCCAGCGCGCAGTTGGGCTTGGCGCCGCCGGAAGAATACACGTTTGCCGTCTTCGTCATCCCGACGGGTGTCTATCATGGCATTCATCCGGTTCGTGCCCTCGTGCTCGATGACTTTGATCGAGCTGCGCCAAACGGCACCGGCCATGCCAAGGTCGGTGGCAACTATGCGCCCGTCTTGCGCTGGAGTGACGCCGCTCGTCGAGATGGCTTCGACATCACCCTCCACCTCGACAGCGCCCGCCACGAGGACATTGACGAGTTTAGCACCAGCGGCTTCATCGGCGTCATCGTCGACGACGCTCATCATGACGTGACGCTCGTCGTCCCGGATTCGCGCTGCGCCATCGACAGCGTCACCAGTGAAAGCGTCCTGGCCATCGCCCGCAGCTTCGGCTGGAAGACGGAGCGCCGGACCGTCCGCTACACCGAGCTGCCGTCCTTCTCCGAGGTCATTGCCGCCGGCACCGCCGCCGCCCTCGTCCCGATCCGGGCCATCACCCGTCGCCTACATCCGGGCCTGTTACCGCCCGGTCCGCGCGTCTCCACCGATGCCGAGTCCGAGACGGTCACGTACATTCCCGACGCCCAGCAGCACGATGCCGGGCCTGTCTGTCTGCGGCTGCTGGACCAGCTCAAGGCCATTCAACTGGGCAAGGTGTCTGACGAGTTTGGTTGGCGATTCGTCCTCACCGAGGCGGATGCTGATCTTGACGGCGCCTAAGAAGATGATGGTTGTTGCCGGGTCAATTCTTTGGGCAGAGACGTTGGACAGGCCGGTGCATCGTCTCGAGCTTACAGAAGAGAGCTGTTGCGGGTGGATATCAACGCAATTGACTGCGTGCATCTACTACATCTATCTAGACGCACGCCTGACATGATACCTATCTAGGCGGTGCAGCTTGCATATCAGGACTCTCATGCCGCCCATTTCAGCCCCCATCAGATGACAATCTGCAACACGAACCGTCTTTGAACAATGCCTGCTGTAAATCGCCGACCACTCAACATATCTCCTGCCTCTCCTATGCAAGATTTGATTGATACCTTCCAAGCTGGACATGTGACAAAGCTCTTTCTTTTTTTTTTCCTGGCCCCTTCCCGACCACTGCCAGATCCAGAAGCGAGGACGGAAGAACGATGATGGGAGCTCATGACAGCTGCAGCCGTTGTTGTTGTTGTTGTTGTTGTTGATCGCCGCGCCTTCTTCTCGTTGGCTCGTGCCTTCGGATCCCACCTCCCCCCCCCCTTGACCCCTGTTTCCCCCGCTCCTTTCCCCCGACGCGATGCCGATCCTTGGCCGGTTCAGGACGGAACTCGCGATTGGACACGGCTCGGCTGGTCCCCCCGAGGTGCCGTCCGACCGTTGGCTTGGATGTATGCTGCTCTGCGTCGATGACGTGCCTTTTGAGGGGTGTAGCCCCCTTTATGGCCGGGTGACCAGAACCTCATGCATCTCGACTTTGACCTCTTTTTCCGTGGCTGGTCTAAGGGGTGTTGTGTCCTTCTAAGGGGTGTCCTTCTCTGTAAGGATGGATGACAGACGTTCAGGGAAACAGGAACAGACGTCATGAGGGAAGAAGGTGCAGCAAAGCAAGCAGCACGAGCTTCTGCACCAGACTCGCAGTCTCGACGCTGATGGTCGTTGGGAAGTCGTCGTCCAGCAAGAGGTAATCAAGAAATGTAAGGTGCATGTGTGTCGACGCCCCCTGCTCGATCGCTCCATCACCTCCTCCCCGACCCGGACTGCCTTGCCTCGAAGGAAAGGCGTCCCGTGCTGAGGGCGCCTTTATTACCTTGCCGACTCCCACCGACCTGTTCTCTTCTTCTTCTTCTTCTTCTTCTTCTCCTCCATCATCATCATCATCATCTTCTTCTCACACACACTTCTCCCCAACCCCAGTCTTTCTTTTTTTCTTCTCCCTTCATCTTTCTTTTTTGGAGCATTCAACACGCAGCAGACGATACCAGCCAAGCACACATCATGCTTCTGTCACACTTTCTCGTGTCCCTGACGGCGACGCTCGCCAGTGCCGCCGTGCTCAAGCACAGAGACGACAAGCCCGCCATCAGCGACGCCCTCAAGGCCATCTCGCGCGAGACAGAGGCGCTCGGCCAGGCCGTGTCGTCTTGGAAAGGAGGCCTTCTCGGCGGCGTGCCCATCGTGGCCAAGTCGAGCTCCCTGTTCTACTCGTTGAAGCGTGGCTCCAATATTGCCCAAGAGTCGAAGCCGCTCACGGAGGAGGAGACGCTGGCGGTTGCGTCGGACACGCAGGACCTGGTGCAGAAAGTGACCAAGACTCTTGACACGCTGGTCCAGAACAAGCCCAAGTTTGAAAGCCTCTGGCTCACGTCGATCGTCCGTCAGGCCATGGAGGTGGAAAAGGCTGCGGCCGACGAGCTCATCGAAAACGTCATCGCCAAGGTGCCCAAGAATCTGCAGGACGTGGCCAAGCAGATTGTCAAGGGCATCCAAGACAGCTTCGCAAAGACGATCACGGCCTTCTCCTAGAAGGACGAGGACGACGAGGACGACGAGGACGACGAGAGCGACGAGAGCGACGAGAGCGACAAGGACGGTGAGGACGACGACAAGGACGATGATGAGGAATGCTTTGTTTGTGTTGTCAGGGACCGAGTAGGCTCGCACTGAGGCTCTATGGATGGATGGCTTTGTCTGTACATGGTTTTCCGCTTGGTAGTATGAATACAAAGTAGCTCATTCCCCTTTACAGTGGCTTGATGGTTTCCGGCCTCTTCGCAACACTGGGCAGTTGCTCCCTTGTCCCTTGATGACATGGCTGGATTGATTACCAGTCAGATATCGGCCGCGATGATGGATTGGAAGCCATGGCTTGAGCCCAGCTCGTAATCAGGTGTCCCAGTCGCATCGATTCCAAAACGACCCTCGCCCTGGGAGGAGGCAAATCGTCTTCCTCCTTGACCTGCAGATCCTTGTTGTCCTTGTCGAAGCGCACCATTGCGTTGACGATTCTGTCGACCCAGGCCTTGAAGTCATCGGCTGGAAGGCCGGCCATCTCGGTCATCTTGCTACATAGGTCGCACCAGCACAGGAAGTATTCATGTTCGACGCTCATGGTCGGGTAGCGGAATACAAAGGTTGAGCGTGAAAAGTCGTCGGACGTCTCGTCGTCGATTCGGTCAAACGGCAGAGGAAGACCTCGAGGGTCGCGTAGGCGAATGCCGAAACCCAATGGCTGGAATTCTCCCCGACTCAACAGGCAGAGCCCCTTGGCGAGGTGTTCCAACGACGGCGAATGCCAGACTTTTCGCAGCAGTCGCCGAAAGACGATGGTCTGATTACGGTTCCAGAAGCCCGGGGGGGGATCTTGGTTCCCCCAAGGCAAGTGTGCCAACATCTCGGGCGTGTCCTCGGCCTTACAGGCTCCGTAGGTGCCCCTTCCGAACTCGGAGGCCATGTCGATGGCGGCGCCGAAAGGCGAGACTCGTCGGTGATGGGGTATGATGCTTCGGAGAAGGGGTTGCTCGAGGATCAGGATCAGCGTCACCATTCGTTTGGCGTCGTCGAGATGGATGCCTCGGAGGAGAGAGGTGGAGAGGTGTAAGCCGCAGGACTGGTCGTAATTGAAGCTAGTGACGGGCATCTGTTTGCAGGCCGTGAGCAGCTTCTCCAGTGGCCGGAGCCTATCGTCAATATCCTTCCTTCTGAATACGGGTGAGGTGATCTGGATGGCGCGGAGCGGGCCTCTCCTGTACTGAACCTGAACCCGGTTCTCCTGCTTGATCAAGAAGAAGCGATATTCCGTGGGGAATCTTCGAGCCCAGGCTGAAGAGTCGCCTACTGCTGGCTTGAAGGAGACGATGTCTCTCTCCAGACACTGGTCGGGGTCAACATCATGGCAGATATTGCAGTATAGCTCATCGTACGTGCACAGCTTATCGTGCGTGCATCGGGCCGCGACCGGTATCCTGCCGCCGTGAGAGACGAGGTGGTCGGCCAGTTCTTTGATCATGGGCGCGTAGTTGGTTTCCGAACCGCTCGGGCTCGGCATAACGTACTCCATATCCAGGCCGCAGAGGACGGTTCTGGAACCGGTTGAAGTGCTCATGGTTGTTGTTGTTGTTTTTTTTTTTTTATGCTTGTTGATCAGTGACCGATTCGTACTTTGTTCGTGATAGAACCTGTTTCTTTTCTTTCTCGTAGATGGGAAGCCAGGGACGAAGACGACCCGAAGTGCCGGAAACATATATATACTATCCAGACTTTTGGGGGAAGAGATTGGACTGAGCCTGAAATCCAGTCATCTTCTGAATGGAATGGCATTCGAGGCCTTTTGACTGAGAAGCAAACAACCGCCGTTGCGGTTCGTCATGGCGTTACCGTCGAGCAGTGAGTTGCATCACCCGGTGGCTTGTGCTACACGTCGGGATCTTCGTCAGAGACACGACGCCAAGCTTGTCACCAGGGGGAGGGTTTTTTTTTTTTTTTTTTTTGGCCCTCTGTGATATTTCATCCCTTTCTCTCTCTCTCTCTCTCCTCTCCCTGGCTGGCGTCGAGCTTTCCCGGCCATAGCCAGGCGAGGGGCGAAAGGAGGCGGCTTTCATGACGACCCCTGACAGTAAATTGTCATGGCATTGAAGACTGTTGAAAAGGGTAGCCAGGGCGGCCAAGTCATTATCGTTGCTCGTATATCCAAGTCACGGACCTGGGGTTTTTTTTTTTTTTTTTTTATAATTCACATGTTGTACGCCTGTCGTCGGGTGACACCAAACAAGCCTCATGGCCTTGAAGTGTGGGAAAAGGGCCCAAATGCCATGTCTTTGTTTTCTTTCCGGCGGAAGAAAGCAACAAGGTAGCCAAAAACAACAATGCTTTTTTAAACTTGGTCCGAGTAGTGGAATTTTTTTCCCCCCCCCGGCCTTGCTGATTGTCTGTAAAAGCTACGGCCAAAGCAACCGGAGTTGATGAAGTGACGGGAAAGTTGGGAAACCAACGCCCTGCAAACGTGGCTTCGGCTCATTATAACGTCATCCCTTCGGAAACTCAGCAACATCTTACAGTGAAGGCATTCAGCCATTGGGGGGGGGGGATACAATCACGTTGAACAACACGGTATTCAAGCAAATACGATTGGCATAGGATATAGATGTCGCAGCATAAGTATCAGCTGTAATATGATGGTAAAGAGTTCCAGTTGCCAATCCATCCATCTCCCCTCCACCCCCCGGGACCCTGAGTTCCGGATGAAACCCCTAGACCAAGCAGATGTTTTCCGTCTCTCGACTCTGCGCTCGCTCCAGCGAAGTCCCGAAAGAACAAAAAAAAAAAAAGTGCCCTTGAAGGAATTTGAAGCCGTCAGGGCCCAACAAGCCGCATCGGTCTTGGGGATCGCTCGCCGCTTTAGGCGGGTTCTTTGCAGAGGACACCCTGGCCAAGCTGTGTGGGAAAAACAAGCTGCGTCAGTTTTCTTTTCTTTCTTCGCTTCGAAGGGGAAAATGAGGGTGACTGACAACCGGGAGAACACAGCAGCGAGCGCGCTGGCCGTCTCTGGCGCAGATGGTCTTGAAGTCTCCCACGTTACGAGGGGACTTCCAGGCTAGGGGGACGATGGAGTGTGAGTATAACCATTGGGGAGACGCCAGAGGCTGGCTTCGGAAGACTCACGCGCCCTGCAGTCGAGGTCGGCGACCCCGAGGACATCAGTGGCACAGCACTGGGCGTTGCTGTAGAGGCCGGGAGTGCAGGAGAAGCCGGCACCTCCTCCACCACCACCACCGCCACCACCACCGCCGCCGCCGCCACCGCCGTTGTTGTCGCCTTTGTCGCCGCCGCCGCCGTGATGATAGTCAGTGGGCGTGGCGAGAGCGCCCACGAAAATCATGGCAAGGGCCAGAAACTTCATAATGACAGTTGTTTCGGGTTCCGGGAGCTGACTGAGGTATTGGAGATCTGGACTGGAGAGGAGAGAGAGAGGGAGAGAAATTGCCAAGGTCGAGAGGGAGACGAGGGCGGTTTATATACTCGTCTCCAGCAGCCCAAAAGAACGCTATTCAGGAGATGCCTGATCCCAAATGGTTGCCGTCCTGCAGTCCAAGCTGCGTAGTCCGATGCCTGTCACCATATCATCTGCACTTATACGGCTGCGGTAGCCCCTTGACTGCACACACACACACACACACACACACACACACACGCACACACGCAATTTCGGTATGCATGTCAAGTCATGACGGTGGGCTACTCTCGTTCTCTCACCATCCCATACCCCGGATATGTGCTGCCGAGCAGGAGCACTGCCCCTTTCCCCCCCCCCGCACTCGCGACGAGCCGTCTTCCGTCGAGTTTGCATTGCCCAACAATAGACGGAAGCGCCGACGAGTCCATGGGGCCACATCACCAAGGGGGCTGTACTGGTGGCAAGACAAAAGCCGGCCAAAAGTCCATGGTAGGATGATGACTACGGGCCTCGGCACAGAGTGTCCAGGACTAGAACGGGGGCAATCTAGAAGCTCACGAATAGGGGCTTCGACCGTTCATCCGCGAGGGGGAGGGAAAGGGGGGGGGGGGAAACAGAGTAACGTTTGAGACCAAGGCCATGGTTGTAGTCAGTCGTCCCACTTTTGATCAGTTGCCCATCATCTGACGGGATTTGTTGAAGAGCAGCCGCGATAGGGTGACATTGCAGCGACAATCACACCGGTCCTGTTTCTTGGTCAATATCACTAGACTTGCCATGACGACCAATCAGTGAGTTTCGGTCACAGGTGGGCGGTTGTACTAAAACACTCTATTCCCGCAGTTGGAAACGACGACTGCCTTTATCGCAAAATGTGGTTCCGAGTTTCAGGGCAACTATATTGGATTCTACATAGACGGGCATGAGTATATCTCCCTGCACTGCAGGTTCGGTCGTTGGAAATCCATGGGTACCCTGAGATCGTCACTTAATCTTCAAAGGATCAAACTAAGCGTCATGACGTCGCTTTTTCAGCTACAACATGCGATGTGACGGGGGGGGGGATGGCTAGAGTCTCTTTGGAGCCCGTGGATGATGAGATTTTCTATTATTTTTGGTTGATGCAATCTCCTCGCGCTCCCCGGCACGTACGGAAACACAAAATTCTGAATGCCACCGGTACGGTGGTTCGCAGAGTGCAGTGAGCCAACGGGTGGTGGTCGAGATGAGTTGCAGATGATGCGCCTCCCCTGCAGCCGCTACATGGATGGGTTTGATGGTCCATCTGGTAATTTGTGTGCCTCCTCGACCACATCGAGGTCAAGTGCCATCGACGATGAGCCACAGAGAGCTGAGCAAAGCTCTCAACTGCCAAGGCAAGCTAGAAAAAGGAGACGGTGAGGTGCATCCGGCCACAACTTTACCGTTTCTATGAGGCGCTGAAACTCTGAAAGTGGAAATGATGAGCAACCCCAACGCTTGGTTGCTAAGCCCAAGGATTGGGGAAGCCTTTGCAAAATACACGTTCTGAGCCCCCCCCAGCTGGGTCGCGAGGACAGAAAAATGTTGAAGTCTTCAAGGGGGGTTGGTTTGCGATCAGTCAACTTTTGGCGGGCCGAAACAACGACGTGGGGCTTTTGCTCAACTTCCAAGCGGACTTTTCTCCGTCTGTTGCTCTTTCTTGCCTTTGCATGTAAAGACGGGGAAACGAAACTCGGTCATACTGTGGCTGCGGCTCTTCCCTCGGCCTGATGCATGACCAGCGGGATATCCGATCCGCATACCCACGAATAGACGCCAGCAATCCAAAAACACCTGATCTGCTCTAGCCTAAGCAGCACACTATCTCGCAGCGGCGCGTCTGCCCCCCCCCCCCCCCTTCAATCCTGCTTCCAGCTCTCCTTTTACCCCCCGGGCCTGAAGACGTCACGGTACGGGAAGCGAGACGCGGACGGTCGAGCCTGCGAGCCTCTCTCTCCCTCGGCTCATCGGGCGCGGCCGACCCGTCTCTGCTCAACCTAGGCCAAGGTCACTAAACTGGCTATGCAGTCGGGGTTGCAGTGCATGACAGATATTGCAGACTGTTCAGAGGCCCTTCACACCCTCCCCCCTTTCAGCAGCTGCCTAGCATCACGGGAGGGGGCGAGGCCGGGTCTAGTGGTAAGCGGAAACCTGCGCTTCCGAACCAGTCGTCAGATGGAAATCCTACCTTGCGCTGTTGACGGTCGACATGAGAAAAGGGGTATTGTCTCGGCCGGGGCTTTTAGATGGCCCTTCGCCGCTCTATTGCCTACATACCTCGCGCTCGATAGGTGGTTTATACTCTACACCCCGTATTCCCGATTTTCCACTACCGTGTCAGGAGCTTGACGTTGGCATAAGCATCAGATTTCCTACCGACGTAGTGGAGAAAAGGGGTAGAAGCGGGGTTTGCAGCTCCGTCATGCCCATTTCTCATGTGTCTTTCTCTCAAATCATGCGACGTATTCTAGCTGTGTAGTCTTCGAAGCCCATTCTAGATTGAGGTCCAAGCCTCATAGGGGTAAACGCAGAAAGGGAAACCGGTCGTAGCTGGTGTGAGTGTGAGCACATAATATGTATTAATGTTTATATGGATGTGGACGACTATAAGGTATGCAAGGAGTCGGAGTAGATTAATCTTGGAAAGCCGACCACTGCATTTGTCTATGTTTACCCCTCTCCGTCTTCCGTCCCCCGCTCTATACCCCCTTTTCTCCTCTACCAATAGATTCATGCTCCAATTATATAACGAGATCACGGCAACGGCTCGCCATAACCTCCTCAGCCGGCCCGTAGGCCAGGGCGAGGCCTATGCAACTCTATCACATTACCACGCTCTCCTCTACCAAGACTTTTCTACCGGCCATTTCGAGTAGCATGCCAGGGAATCAAGGGAGAAAGGCTTGACCTGTTGGGTTACATCCCCTGGGGAGCTCACGATGATTACATGTCGAGGGGGTAGCATGCAGTCTTCTTCTCTGCGCTCGCGCTCCCTTGCGAATTTACTGACTTTTGGCTTCGAAGGCTGACGTCTGCTCCTACTTACGTCACGAGTTCGAGGCGACTGGCAGACTTACATGGACAGATGGCCTATTGGGCGATCCTCATGTCGTCGGTGGACAGCAAGCAGCCAATGACAGCAGCAGGAGGAGAGCCACTAGCAAGCCAGACAGGCCAGGATCGTACCGTCTTCGGGGCGCAAATTCTGGTCAACAGCCGAGTTTCGTGCAGGACGGACGCTGACGGGACGCATCATCGTGCATCAAAGGGCGTTGCACGACATCAATACTGTCATCGTCGCTTCTATGCTAGGTAGTGTACGAATAATCAATATGTACACCCGTTCTGCACATGCTGGAGTCGAGCTACTGCTATTATTAGGCTTCAACGACTCGAACAAGAAAGTCACACCTGAGGGAGGCTTGGGTTGACAAGCCAAGCTGAAGGGTAGCATCGGCGTGGCCCCGAGCCGGCCCTGATTCGCCGCCGGACGACGGGGCGGGGCCGCGTCTCCGGGACCCACACCTCACGTGAGCATCAGAACAACCCACACCCCCCCATCGAGCGCCGATCAGGCCCTCCTCCAAGCGGCCCCGTCGGAATCGTATCTTCCTACCAGTAGATGCTAGGCTCCCTCGCGATCGACAGGGCCGACTTTTACGTCTACTGAGCTAATCGACGATGCGATGCTTGATGCGGGCTGCCGCCAATAACGTCGGATCTTGCGCTGGTATCGATGGTCCTCTAGTGCGTTGCTGTGCTTTAGTCAAGTGTGAAGCGACACACACCCGACACAGCGGATGCCCCGTCTCTGACTACAGCAGTCAAGTTGGGCACTACGGGAAAGCCATCTCAGCTCTAGCTTCGGTCTTTCAGTGCCTACCTCAGACTCGACGGTCCGATCCCTTCCGTGCGCCCTTCCTTGCGCCCCTTCCCGTCTCCCCCCCCCCCCGTCAAAGCCAGCAGCCCAAACGTGGGAAGGGTTCCTGGCAAGGGCCTTCATCCAGCGATTTTTCCGATGCAGAAATTAGTAATGACGATAGATGTTCAAAGCTGTACGGCCCTGCTCGCAGCTCGCCGAGTCCCAGTCAGTCGTCCATGCACGGATTTGCCACTTGATCTACAGCGGATGGCGCCCTCCTCCACACTATGAGACGATCCAACATCTCATGGTATTCAAGCTGGCATCAATGGGAAAGACCCGTCACTTTGCTGCTGTCGATTCGAACCGATGACTGTAGATGCCCCTGGTGCTTTTGCCACCTACACCTTGTGCTCTTGATGATCAAACCTTTGTCAACAGCCACGTCTTAGCCTTTTACAGCCATGAGGCGCTATCATCGATCAATGAGCGTTGACCCGAGATCAAGGGAAACGTGGGGCAAATCGTGAGGTCCGAGTCACGCTCCAGGTGGTCATATCCACTGTTTAGTCCACCCAAGACCATAACACTGGCGCTTCATCTGGGAATGACGACCACTTGGCTGGGTCAGAGGCGTCGTTAGTGTCAGCGAGAAGACAATGAACAAAGCGTTCAAAGCGAGGGGCACTATGCCATGGTCACTTGACCCGTGGTCTTGGAGACGATGGAGGGCCGCCATCTCCCCTAGTTGCTACAGTACTCACCACTTGAACCCGTTCAAAGGCCCTCTTCAGTGTCCATTGACCCTCATTTGGGGCTGAATGCCACAGCTGAGTGACAATAGGGCCCAACGATTCGCGTGCTCGTGGACACAAGCTCAGGTTAAAGTTGCGTGGCCAACTTGGGCGGGACACCCACTCGGTCACGGCCATTTTTGGCACCAAGATGAGGCATCTGTTCCAAATTGCCTGATCGTAAGCCTTGTCCGTTTGTAGCAAGGGTGAGAGGGGAATCTGGTATTGATTGTTTGGTGAGACGTCGTTGGCCAGGTCTTCCAAGGCGCTTCATCGCAAGCATTAATTCTCAAGTACATGATACGGCGCACGGCACACAGAGGATACATGTAAATGTCAAAAAGAAGCCTTGGCTCATACAGGGCCTTGAGCCTGAAGGCAAGGCTTCGAACCGGGTTTGTCGAGCAGTATGATGCTCGAAGCTGGGCAGAGAGCGCACCATCATGTGTCCCAGGAGTGGCCCGTGGGCCCCAGCAAGATTGACTCGCTGCTGGGTCTTCTTTTGTTCCTGTTCCCATGGCAAGGACGTATTACGGGGACAAGGTAGGTGGGTAGGGGGTGTTGTCGCTACATGACGGTGCCTCGGCCGCGACTCGACATTCGCCACCGCCAGCCTTTGCGCGTAGATGAGAATAGACGGCCATCTTGAAAAACGACATAATGAAATGTATCAAAAATAACAAGATGATGGATCTTTTGCTGCGATTGAGTTTCATTTCCCCTGCGCTATTGCGATGGGGAGTCCACGATGCCTGATTTGTGTCTCAATAGAGGCTCAATAGCGACCAACCAACCACACCACCGGGGCACGCACCCGGACAAAACGAAGGCGTATTGGTCCTGGCCCAGCTGCTCTCTATTGAATGCCAAAAGTGTCGTAGCGCCGTGGCCGTGAGGTGAGGACTAGATGTTCTGGAGAACTGTTCTGCGGCTCTCGAGGAAGCGGATCCTTTTGTTACTTCCCCATGTCAGCTATTGATGCACTGCCTACTGTCGAGCAGTTACCATGCTTCTGTTCGACAACGCGCGAACCGTCAGTCCTGTCAAAAGCGGGGGACAAAAGGAGTTCAAGCCTATGGCTCCAGAGGCCGGCCATCTTGACATTCGTCTGGATCTTATTGACTGACTTCTGAATAGAGCAGAGGACCGGCACGAGCCCACATCGCCAACAATGGAAGCTTTTGACGATACGGTGGATGATAGAAAGAAGAGGAGGATAGCAGTGCCTTGTAGGTGAGAGCTAAATTCTATAAGAAGGAAGCTGCAGGCCTGTTTGACCTGCTTGTTTTGGCAGAAGCAGACATCCGCACATCTTCCGATCAGACTTGGCAAGAGCAAAGCACACCAAACAAAATCAACATACCGTTTTGAACTCTTTTCTTTTTGCCCTTCCCACAAACCATCTCCTCACTTCAAGTTCTCATCTCTCGATCCATCACTCGATCCATCATTACTCGATCCATCTTCCACTCGATCCATCTTCCACTCGATTCATCTTCCACCACAAAAAAAAACACAAAGAACCCACAAACTTGTTCAAGATGAAGGCCACCTGCATCGTCGCCCTTGTCCTCGCTTCCGGAGCCTTTGCCCTCCCTCAGCCCTGGTGCGGACGCCCCAACACCAACTGCTCCAAGGTCAAGAGAGCGCCGACCCCTGAGCCCTGGTGCGGACGCCCCAACACCAACTGCTCCAAGGTCAAGAGAGCGGTCGGCGCCTTCGCTCAGACGATGAAGTCGTCGCAGCAGTTGATCAAGAAGGACTCGGTGGCCAACATGGAGGCCAAAGACATCGAAGTGGCTGCAAACGGTGCCCTCAGCGATCTTGGCCACCTTCTGGCCTTGTCGGACGACAACCCGGAGCAATACGTCAATTCGCTTGGCCTCGCACCCGAGGAGCCAAAGGCCCTGGTCAAGCGCGACGACGGCAGCGTCGAAGCGATGGAAGCCGAGGACAGGCGCTCGTGCCTGGCTGAGGGGGGTGCTTGCTGGATCGCCAAGCGCGCCGCCGATGCCGTGCTCGAGATTGTCAATGCCAATCAAGACGAGTCCCCCAAGGCTGTTACCGCCGAAGAGGAAGAGTGTTTCCGCCCGGGCAATCCGTGCTGGCACGAGAAGCGCAACATCCTGGCTCTCCGCTCGGTGGCCAGCGAGATTTCTGCCTGGCTCCAGTAAACACGACGACTTTTCGACGGCCACGACTTGAATTTCATTGATTTTCCGCATCAAATATATCCCATCGCGCTTCGTCTCGTCCCGGTTGACGAGACTCATGGACAATGGTTGCTTTTCTTGTTTCTTTTTGTCTTCGGATCGACTGCCGCTTGCTTGATACGATATCGAATTCGGCGTTACGCGCAGGGGAAAAAGGGCACACGATGACTTTCACGACTTGAACGGACGAAAGCAAGTTTTGGGACTCTTTGTTTCTTCGACTTCGCTTTCATTCGTCCGAGGTTTTTTCCTTTTTTTTTTTTTTAACATGACGTGGCGAGTCGTGAACCGGCCTCGTCGCGACATTTTCTTGAAGAGAGCTCGATGGACGGAAGGCCCAGTAGGGGCGGGGACGTGGCTCAGCATACTAGCTATCTATAGCAGTATTAATTGAAAATGTTCTTCAAAGAAAGTATTCGTGCGTGCTTGTACGATCAATCATTGCGGTCCTCTCCACGATAAAGGAGAGCACCGCACCCAAGATTGTGCGCTTTCTGTTGTTTCTTCTCCGTTCTCGCATTCCCTGCCCTCAGAAGAGCCGGCCGTCATGGGCGCTGCCCGAAGCAGTACCTCGAGACTGAAGGAAGTGCCTGGACGTTTGTTTTTTTGCGTTGTTCATAATTTTTATGGATTGGCAGCGAAAGGGTTTTTTCAGTTTTTCTCGTAGGTAGTCGGCGGCTTAGTAATCGGATAGTTTTTCTTGCTCCGGCTAATTGCATGCTCGTCGCATGCCGTTGTTCATCTGGCTTAACGGGGCAACAGCCCTCTTCCAGGCTCTTTCGCCCTCATGGCCTCGCTATCCATCCTTGCCTTCGACTCCGCCATCAAGGTCCCTTGCAAACCTCACGAGCAAGGCTAACAACGATACGCTGTGCCGTTTGGCGTTAGTCGAGCCGATGTGACCATTCCCTGATCCCTTCAGGTGAGTTGTGCGAGTACAAATAAATGACGCACATCGTCAGCGTCTGCGCCACATCCCGAACCCTTTCTTCCTGACTTTATCCCGCATCCTAGTGGGCTTCCAGAACGGGCGGGATACTGGTCTGTTGAAGCGGAAATCATGGCTGATCTTGCTTCACGAATTGGCAGGCTCAAACCCTTCAGCCGCGAAGAAGAAGATGAAGATGAAGACTACGACGACATCGACGACGGCGGCGAGGCGACCGATCGTGACGCTGTCGGTGGAGGCGGCCGCTATCGACGCAACGCTGATGTCAACCAGGAGTCCCTGAGAGTCAGTGATGCGCTGCAGAGTCTTCTCGTTGACCGTGGCGTCCTGCCTGATAGCGATGGCCGCCACGACGTACTCGGTCAGCTCCTGGATCAGAACGCCTGCTGCGTGCCGGACCATCTCCTGGATTGCTCGCGTCCGCTGCCCGAGTACTTTGTGAGCTCCAGCCACAACACCTATCTGCTGGCCCATCAGCTCTACGGCACGTCGTCAGCGGAAGCTTATAAGACGACGTTGCGCATGGGCTCCCGCTGCGTCGAGATTGACGCCTGGGATAATGTGACCGACCAAGACGAGCCCAAGGTTACTCACGGCTACACCTTCGTCTCACACGTGCCCTTTCGCGCCGTCTGCGAGGCCATCTGTGAAATTTACGACGAGGAGGCTGCCATGGCCGAAAGCGACCCGACCTTTCCCGTCGCGCCGATCCTGCTGTCCCTGGAAAATCATTGCAAAGAGCATGGCCAGCGCCGCCTTGTGGCCATCATGAAGGAAGTCTTCGGTACTCGACTCCTTTGCGAGGCCATCCCACAAGACGCACACCCAGAAGAGTACGCATCGCCAGCCGACGTCGGCCCGCGCATCGCCGTCATTGTCGAGTTTCACTTCCCAGGCGCCGAAGAGGCCGATTGCTCGTCGTGCTCAGAAGACCCGGAGGCAGATGCCGATTCTAAAGAGTTTCATATCATTATTCCCGAGCTGGCGGAGCTTGGTGTGTACGCCCAGTCAGTCAAGCCTCTGGACAACTCGTGGTACGACCCGGGCGAGCTGCTGAACGGTCCGCATCATCACCTCATCAACATCTCCGAGACGGGTCTGTCGAAACACCTTCCGGTCAATGCCATGCCCATTGCCCTGCACAACGCTCGCCACCTGATGCGTGTCTATCCGAAGGGGACGCGCATCTCGTCGTCCAATCTCAAGCCCGTCGCCTATTGGGGCATTGGTGCTCAGGTCTGCGCCCTCAACTGGCAGACGTTTGGCACAGGAAATCTGCTCAACGACGCCCTCTTCAACGGCTCCAACGGCTACGTTCTCAAGCCAGCTTGCCTTCGCACCGGGGGCTCCGGCGTCGTCGGCTCCGGCCGATGGCGGAAGCTCCGCCTCTACGTTGCCGGCGCCACAAGTGTCCCGCTGCCCGGAGGTCGCGAGGCCGACTCCATCAAGCCCTACCTGACCTGCAACCTCTACAGTCCCTGTCCCGTTGAGGGTTCTTCGCACAAGCGCAAGACTGGGGCCTACCGTCAACATCGTCTGGGCTTCCTGCACCGGGGCGAGAACCCGCCCACAACGGACCCCATCTGGGACGAGACGCTGGAGTGGGTTTACGAGGACAACGAGCTTGTTTTCCTGCGTTTGCTCATTAAAAGTGACGACGCTTGGGCTCGGAACCCGGCGTTGGCGGCCGCTGCCATCCGCCTTGACTACGCCGAGCCCGATTGGTGTTTTGTGAGGATGATGGACATGAAGGGCCGGGAGACGGACTGCACTGTGCTCGTCAAGTTTATGTTTGAGGATGACTGATGGCCCAGCTCCTCTCCTTGACCGAGAGGCGTGGCCATGTCGTCACGTCAAAAGATAACATGGTCGCATGTTCGGCAAGTCCAAGGCCATGAGGGCCGAGGCCGGCTGCATCTTGTGCCGTCGTGCATACACGGTTGTTGCCGATCCCGATGGCTTCTTCGCTGTCTCTGCTCATTCTCTTCGTACGCGGAAACGACGAACACACACTTCTCTTGAGGGACGAGGATTGCCTTGATCAGGTTTTGGAAATACGCTTCAAAAGGACAGCTCTACAAAGTTGTGTATGGCTTGGCTTCCGAAGATCTAACGACGCTTTCTCAGTAGGACGTCTTGCTACCACACTCTTACCTGTTCACGTTGCATCCTGCCTGCTCGGCTGCTTCTGTCTCTTTGATGGGCTGGCCTGTCGGAAGCTCTGGATGTGCCGTGGGATGCCGTGAAGCCTGCAAGCTGCATCACATCAGTCTTGCCCCATGACTTGGCCCAGATGTTACCCTCCAGGCAATCCGGCTGGCTTATCGATCCTACAGCATGTAAGAAGCAAACATTCTCGAGGGCTCCCTCTCTCCCCAGCCCCCCTTCATCGTCAGACTCCTTTGACTTCCCATCATGGCCGTGATTGAACAAGTCTTGTCTTGGTGGACCATCCCCCTCCTCCTCATCGCGTGGTACGGCCACTCGTATTTCATCTCCTATCGTCATCTGCGGAATATCCCCGCCCCTTTCGGAGCACAGGTGACCAACCTCTGGCTCTTCATCGTCTGCCGACTCAAGGCTCGCTCTCTCTACGTAGACCGGGCTCATCAGAGGTTGGGCAAGATTGTGCGGATACAGCCCAACCACATCAGCATAGCCGACGAAAGCGCCGTCGCCGTTATTTACGGCCACGGGAACGGCTTTCTCAAGTCGTGGGTGCCATCTTGAGCCCTTTTTCGACCGAGACTTGAGCGCTTACAGTTAGCTGATGGGTGTCCAGAGATTTCTACGATGCCTTCATCTCCATCCGGCCCAGCGTCTTCACCACGCGTGATCGAGTCCATCATTCTCGCAAACGCAAGCTTGTCGCTCACGCGTTCGCGACGAGGACGGTGCTCGAGTTCGAAGCCTACGTACACCGGATCCTGGAGCTGTTTGTCGAAAGGATGGATCAGCTGATCGAGACGAGCCCGGATCGCAACCAAGCAGGGAAGCCAGAGGCCCGAGTCGACTGCTTTCGCTGGCTCAACTACCTGGCCTTTGACATCATCGGCGACCTGACCTTTGGTGCCCCTTTCGGCATGCTCCAACGAGGCGCCGACGAGGTGGAGACGAGAGAGACGCCGGATGGCCCGCCCTCGTACATATCGGCAGTCGATGTACTCGGTCGCCGCGGCGAAGTGAATGGAGTGCTCGGCTGCCTTCCATGGCTCAGGTCGTACGGCCGCTACCTACCAGATCCTTTCTTCCGACGGGGAATCGATGCCGTCAACCAGATCGCGGGAGTAGCCGTAGCCCGCGTTCGGGAAAGACTTGAGAGCGGGCCCGGCGAGAAGCGAAGGGACTTTCTCGCCCGTCTGATTGAAGGTCGCGACAATACAGGGGAGCCGCTGGATCGAGAGGAGGTGGCGGCGGAGGCCACGGCTTATCTGGTTGCTGGCAGCGATACGACGTCCACGACCTTGTGTGCCGTCATAAACAGCCTCGCCCGTCATCCCGAGATCCTTGGGAAGCTCCAAGCGGAGCTCGACGAGGCCATACCTGAGCATGTGGCAGTGCCCCGTGCCGAGGATATCCAAGATGTACAATACCTAAACTGGGTCATCGACGAGAGCCTGCGGCACCATACCACCCTGGGCGTAGGCCTGCCGCGCCTAATCCCGTCCGACTCGCCGGGGGTGACGATTCTGGGACGACATTTCCGCCCGGGCACCGTCCTGAGCGTGCCGGCCTACAGCCTTCACCACGACCGGGAGATATGGGGCGACGACGTGGACGAGTTCAAGCCCGAGCGGTGGGAGTCGGCCACGCCGCGGCAGAAGAAGGCCTTCATCCCCTTTAGCTACGGGCCGCGCGCGTGCGTGGGGCGGAACCTGGCCGAGATGGAACTCAGGCTGATCACGGCCACTTGGGCGAGGAGGTACTCGTTTCAGCCGATGGATGCCGAGGCCGTACTCGTCATCAAGGAGGGGTTCTTGAGGAAGCCGGGGCGGGTGGATGTGACACTGAGTCGAAGAAGATGAAGCTTTGGCTTGGCAGAGCGTGATTCGTTGAAGCGTGCTGATTCTAAGTTCGTCTCCCTGCTCAAACCGTCAATTTTTCTCCTCGGTATTCCCATCTCAACCCACTTACGATGGGGGGAGCAGTGCCTAAACCAAGGCGGCCACAACCGTCTAGGATGGCGTCTTCAATGGCTTTCGGTTGTATCAAGCTCCAGGGACGGACGGACCATCCATGACCGCTCATGTCAAGGCCGAGGCCCTCATGAAGCACAGACTATCATTGGCTACCAAGTCAACATCTCCAGTATCGAGCATACAGACGCGCGGGAGTCTGTCTGTCTCCATCGGAGCCGACGACGAGGCACTGTTGTTTTTAAGTGCTGTAGCGCCTCAACATCAAAAAAGCAGGGGAAGAAGCTGTGAATGAAAATCTAAGCCGCAGAATCTTCAGTTCATTCTTCTGGGGGCCTCTTTTTTTTTTTTTT
>LAZP02000140.1:1850-38652 GCA_001272575.2 Ophiocordyceps unilateralis | reverse complement strand
GGGGGGGGGGGTTTGTTGGGAGAAGGGGGGGGGAACGGGGGGATTGCGTCTGCATGCCTTTTATATAGAGCCAGTCTTGTTTGCTCCTTCGTGGAAGTTCTTCTGGGGGATACTTCGTCCTTGTGTTGTTTGTGTCCAGGTCGTTTCTTTAGATTTTTTTTGCTGGTGGATATCCGTGGTTGGTTTCTCGGATCAGACCGAGACTTTTGGCCGAGCTTCCCTCGTCCAGTCGCTCTCTCACCCCTTTCCTCAACCTTTTCTTCACGAGCCATGCCCTGAGAAGGGGAAAAAAAAAACCTAAGCAAAATGGCACGGCTCAGCGTCCTTCCCACCGCGATGCCTTCCCTCATGATGCTCTTCATGATACTCCTCAACCTCGTGCACCAAGCAACCGGCTCAGCGATAACGCACCATCCGACGGTTCCCTCGGCCGTACCGCATTCGCACCCACAACCGTTCCCATCGATACTGACGCCCAAATACTTTCACGAGCCACGAGGAAGCCTTGCGCGCAGCCATTATGATTTACGCTACTTTGTTTCCGAAGTCGCCTACGAGGAACACGGTCCTGTTCTTCGCGACTTGATTCGAAGCTATCTCTCCGTCATGACTCTTCACGGTGTAGAAACTTGGCTCGCGCATGGGACGTTGCTCGGCTGGTGGTGGAATGGTCGCGTCATGCCTTGGGATTACGATCTTGATGTTCAGGTCTCGAACGCGACGTTGACATGGATGGCTGATAGGTTGAATCAGACTCATCACGAGGTTGATTCCAAGATTTACCTATTGGATATCAACCCGCATTATGATGAGCTTTCTCGTGGCGATGGCATGAACATCATCGACGCCAGGTGGATCGATACCGCAAACGGTATGTTCATCGACATCACAGCCTTGAGGGAACGCGAGCCACATCGTCCTCGGGTTTGG
Organism: Ophiocordyceps unilateralis; assembly: GCA_001272575.2. Classification (NCBI taxonomy): domain Eukaryota; kingdom Fungi; phylum Ascomycota; class Sordariomycetes; order Hypocreales; family Ophiocordycipitaceae; genus Ophiocordyceps; species Ophiocordyceps unilateralis. The sequence continues at coordinate 37,722 of LAZP02000140.1, read as the reverse complement.
AGTTGCAAGAATAAGCACCGCTACGAGACTCAGGATCTGTGGCCCATGCGTCTGAGCCAATTTGAGGGCGTGGCCGCGCGCGTGCCGTACAACGTCGAGAAGATCTTGCTGGACGAGTACGGCGCCAAGTGTCTGGTTGTCGAGGAGCACGAGGGGTGAGTGAACCTTCTCTCTCTTTCTCTCTTTCTCTCTCTCTTTCTCCCCTCCATTCCAAAGGTCTTTCTGGAGTCTGACCAGATCGTCTTGACAAAAAACAAAAAAAAAACAAAACAAAAAAAGGCACCGCTGGGATCGCGACGTCAAGGAATGGGTCATCATCCCTCCCGAGGTGCACGAACAGCGTCGCCTCGCCTCCGCTGCCGCTGCCGCTGAAGCCGAGCGACAGAGACAGACATCGTCCATCGTCGTCGAAGCTTCTTGATCAATATCATCACCGAATTCGGCCAACCTAGACGAGCCGACATCCATCCACGTACCTTCCTATCGATACAAAACAGGACCACCTATATCACGACTTCACGACCTATAATCCTCTCCTTGTCTTTTTCTTTCTTTTCCTTCCTCCTACCTTCTCTATACTGGGCAACGACCGACGAGTTGGACACGACCGTACTTGCACATACGTCACCCTGGACGCTGGATGTGTCCCCCCTCTCTTTCAATGCCACCTTGGATCCTATTTCGGACGAGACAACTTGTAAGCTAGAGTTAGTTGCAGCAGCAGATGCTACGTCGGCGAGGGAGAACGGAGACTTCTCAATCAATCATCGTCAAGATTAAATCAACTCCGTCATCTCAAATCACATCTCTCACTCACTCGTCACCATCCACCTCTTCCACCCCTCCCCGTCAACGGACCGTCCCTCCCTCCACGTACGACCAGCGCCACAGCCCAGATCAGCAAGCGGCACCATCGAGGGCCGCCCGTGCGCGCACTGAAAGGGGAACGCGCACAGCGCCAGTCTTCTCACTAGATGGACTCGCTCCTCGGCCGAGAGCTCGTCGTTGAACATGATGGCGCCTGTCGCACACGGTCAGCCTGATATGACCTAAGGGGGAGAGAGATGATTTTCTCACTTCGGCACGAGCGAGAGTATAGCAGCTCAAGAATGCCAGAAGGACACCCTCGAAATCGTGAAGGCCACGATGATCCGCGTGCCCGGGCCATCTCTCGCGTCATCGGCATCGTCACTCCGTCGGCAAGCGTCCACATCTCCTTTCGTATGAGGTCGATGAGAAGCCTCGGCTCGCTGCTGCAACGCTCCGCGATGCTCGGCGGGAGACGCGTCACCCTCACCTGGCAGGTCGTGGTGTCGTTGTGGACGGCGTAGACGATGCCCCAGCCGTGAAAATGCTCGCGATATCGTCGCAGGAGTTCGCCCTCCCGGACCGATGCCTCGAGTAGCACCGGCCGCTCCAGGGCCTCCGTCACGGCGTCGAGGTTATCGTCGTCAAAGTAAGTCCGGCACAGCTCTTCAAGCCGGCATCGCTCGTCGGCAGCGTGTTGGTCAATCACCACGAGGCCCGTCGCCGTCTCGCCTCCTTTCGCCCCTAGCGGCAACCTGACGAGGACAAACTTGCAGTCGACCTGACCGATGACCTCGGCGTCGGCGAGCGCCGACCGGAGCAGGCGGCCCTCGAGGCTCATCGACTTGGTCTCGAACCGCACGACGTGCCCGCACGCCTCAGCCGGACCCGTCGCTTGTACGCGGGGAATTGCCACCTGTGCCGTCTCGAACACGGGGTTCTTCCACGCCTCAAGCACGCCTTGAAGCCACTCGCTGGGCTGCGGCTTGGCTTTCGTGCTCCCCAAGACTCGTAATCGACCAGCCTGCCGCGCCACCGTCCCCGTATAGTCTGCGAGCGTCGAGTCTGGGCTTTGGGGATCCTGGGCCGTGTTACGCTCTGCGTCTGTCTGCCCAGCCGGAACTTCCCCAAGTGGCTGAACATCCTCAAATGGCATTCCGAGCAACTTACCGCCCTCCCCAACAAGTCGAGGCGCGTCCGTACCTTGAGCCTGCAGAGGGCGTCGCTCAGCCCCCACGAGATTTGTTTCCTTGGAACGGCATGCCACGTGGCCGATCTTGACGTGTTGCCAGTCATCCAAGAGGCCTCTAGACGGGAGGGCCTCCGCCGTCGCGTGCGGCATTTGTGAAGGCGTCCTCGTCGACAGGGTGGATGAGCCCATCGACCGTCCGTGGGACCTTGGCTTTCCCAAGGCCCGAGGACGCATGCACTGTTTTCGAAGAAATTCGAAGCTCAACGATTTGAGCAGATGCACAACATCCCCCACCACCTTGTGCGATTCGTTGCTCATGTCCAAGCCGTTCTGTTCCGCGCCGGGCAGCGTCATGTGCAAGTAGAACATGGGCCACCGCTCGAGGCCTTTCCGCCGCTTGCCGGTCGCTCCCCCGTTGTCGACGACGCCAAAGCTCGAGTTGTCAAACATTTGATTGACTGCCTCATAGAGAAAATTGCACTCGTGCGTATTCAGTATGGGCTGGACACCGAGACTCATCATCTGTGCGCGACGCGACGCTACCGGATTCGCAGAGATGCATCCCTTGACGCGCACGTGGCGGCCCGAAGCCGACAGCGGTATCCACGAGTCGCCGTCGTCCGAGTCGGCCAAAGAGGCCTGGGCGAAGAGTCTCGATGTGCGGATGGCCAAATCGACATTTGCCGACGACTTGAGTCGGAGTTCGCGACGACTGGCCGTCTCCGTTAAAAAGACGGACACCTCGGACGGCCAAGCCAAAAGCAAGGCGACAATCTCGTGAACCAGCTGCGCCCATTCCTTGTCGATAGCTGGGCGCCCAGAGAAGACTGAAGCTTGATGCTTGACGCGGACCGGCATCGAGCCGAACAGGGCATGTATTGAGACGCGCGTCCCACGATCGAACGTCACCAGCCGCTGCTCAGCCGAGGCCGGGATCTGTCTGGTCAGAACTCTGGAGTTGTGGACGGCGAGAAAGGCCTGAGACAAGTGGCTATGATGACGCGAGACGACGGAGAGTAGAGAAAGGCCTGCCAGCGAGGCGAGAAAGTCGCCGCGGCTACCGTGGAGGCGCGTGCTCGGCGAGGTCTTGGACGTGTCTGTAAGGCGGTATCGTCAGTCCAGAGCCGCGCGGTCCACGAGATTGTAAAGCAGCTCACGATGTAGCTTGATAAGCCCGCCGTCTTCTCGAAACTCGTACGGCTCGATGCCGAGCCCATCGTCCTCGACGGAGCAGTTGCCACGGGCGTAGTCGAGTCGGATCAGCACCCGTACAGCTCCGCCGTCCAGCGAGTTCTTGAGTAGGCCGCAGACGACGCCGTTAAGCGACGTGATGGCAGCCGATGATTGGAGCTTTTCGACGACATGGTCGGGGAGCCGCCTGATGGACATGACGCGAGCCGCGCCATGGTGAAAGGCCTTGGTCTTGAAGGGGCTGACGTCGAGGCCGGGTGGGTGTGTCCTTAGTCACGTAGTCCGGGCCACGGCGATTACGTAGTCCGGCGGCGTCACGTGTTCACCTCACTCAGGTTCAGGTTTCAATCGTCTAATCTTGGGAGACTCAAAGACGAATATGCTCTACCTGCCCTTGCTTGCAAGAAAACATAACACCTCTCCCCCCTTCCTTCACTCTTCATCCAGGCCTCGACGCCCCTTCAGTTGTGGGATGGACTCTTATCGGTGTTCGCCCGAAACATACTCCACATGCGGCGCATCATCCGAAACTGGCCCTCAGTGAAGAACCATCTGCACAGGCTGCAAGACGTTGTCAGAACATATTTCCAACGAGTACCAATCGCCACAGCACCTACTCGGGAGCGTTGGTCATTATGTTGCCCGCGTTTGCGTACGTGCCGCCCTCCCTGGAGAGCGGACCCGCGCAATTCCTGCCGGTAACCGAAACCCGCACCTGCCCATAAGACGTGCTCTCGGGAGGAGTATCGTCGACGAAGTCGCCATCGCCACCGTAGACGTGTAGGAGCCCTAGCCAGTGGCCTACTTCGTGCACGGCCGACCTGCCCAGGTTCACGCCTTTACCAGAATGACCACAGCTGCGTCCATAAAGAGAGCATAAGTGGACAACGGTGTAATCTGTGGAATAATCCTTGCTCGTCCCGGGCATGATTGTGAAACCTCTCATGAAATAGTCATCTGTCGAGTTACTGCTGCCCATGATTCTGTCTGTAAAAATTAGGTTGAGGGAGCCTTTGTCGCCCTTGCGAAGCCTCTTCACCAATTTCTCTGACCCATTCCGGCCGAAGCCTTCGTGATCATGAAGTAATCCCCGCCCTATGCCAACGAGTTCAAAGTAGATTTTACCCGGACTAAAGGCAGTGTTTAATACTTCCATCTGTTTATGGATTACTTCATTCTGTAAGGGTGTTAGCCCTTTCTATCTGTCAACACACATTCATGATGGATCCATCTTCACCGTCGTTGTGATTAGCTCCATCGGGTCCAGCGTGAAGACGTGCACCCATGTAAAAATCTTGATTATCTCCAGCTCCCCAAGCGGAACCTCCTTTTCCTGGGGATTTCTCATTCCATATGCCATCTCAAGCAGCGTTCGCGGTCTCCCTTCGCTCGCTCGGCGCTCAACATCAAACCTTTGCACGGGGCTCGCGGCCACGAGAGAAAGGGAAAAGAAACCGGTGATGGTACTAATTGGCTTCATTGCTATTGAAAAGGATGAAAATAATTGTTAGAAAATTATCTTCCAGGAAGGAGATCCAAGACGCAAGATCGAACAGCCTACAGCTTCAATTTAAGCCGAGGGGGCGCCATCAAGGGTTTTATTAATTAGGCTATCAAGGCCCATAGCAAGTGATATGTTGCCTTGTGCGTAAATCTTAATACGCGAGTATGGAGAGGTATAGTCATAGCCTAATACCCGTAATCAAAGGATGGGCTGAGGGACAGTGCCGCTGAGAAACTTGACCCCGGCGGTAAGCCGTAATAAGGAAGTAATTTTCTCTCGGCTATTTGCTCCCTCAACTGCTGCTTTTTACCATCGGGCCGCTATCCGCGGTTCTCGCAATCCAGATGGACGTGCTGGCATCTCCTAATTTACTATCTTTGCCGTGAGCCTGTCTGCCTTCGAAGGAAATGACTGCGAAAAGAAGCGCTTAGATGTATATCACAACTTATGAGATATTTTTTTTTTCTTGTCAAGGCCTTAGGTATTGAGATGATAACTTGCAGAACCTTGGTTTTGTGAATTCTAGGCCAGAACCTTTCGGGCAAATGAATGGCGCTGGCTTATAAACGGCATTATGAATATTATTACTGCGTATTACTCGGCTCCACACGTATGTAAGAGGAACTCGACATGCCTACTTGATGCATACACCGTGGCGGAGGCAGTCAATCTCTAAGGCAATGGGAATTAATAACGCCAAAGACTTAATCTCGAGCCGATTGGCGGAGTTGTATAGATGAAGTAAGGACGCGTTTGACCACACGGTTTAGGCTGCAACTAACAAGATCCATTACAGGGTGTAAACAGCCGGTACGCTGAGTGATTTAGCCATTCATTGCTGTATCGTCAGTGTGGGAACGGCCATTGACCACCTACCCTAGAGAACAGAGTCAAGGTGGGCACATGATCGACACAGGGACGAGGATTTGCTGAACTGTGTCATACATTCCGAGAGAACTCGGAAGCCAGCACATGCTGGAGAGAAGAGGCGGTGGAGGGTCAACGACGTTCGTTTAATAACCACCCCTTGACGTTGTACGAATACGAAGATGCCACAACCGACGGCGCTACGTGGCGACATCACGTGACCGGCTATCCCTCTCGCTTGAGCAGCTCGGGCTCTTTTTCCGCCTGACGAGTCTGTCACGAATTACCCAGCACCAGCAACCAGCCGTTCCAGCTCCGGCTTCATTGAGCATCAGCGCCGCGGCGTTGGGCTGTCGCTTACTTACGGAAGACGTCTCGAGACACTGATTCGCCCAGCAGACGCGTTGTCGGACCTCGACCCGATTCAGCAAAGGGAAGAGTCGTCACCATGGCCATGGCGGATGCGGCAGACGAGCCACACGGTATGCGTCAAGCCCAGGTTGGCCTCTTCTCAGCAAAACACTTCAGAGCTGACGGCGTGTAGATCGGCAAGCTCATCGACGAAGACCCTTTTCGACTTGGGTAAAGAGGCTCACCAACTTCAAGTCGTCGTCGGATGGCGAGCGTCCTAAGCGGCATATGAGGATGAAAAAGGGGGCCAGCAAGCTCAACAATCCGTATCCCCAGTCGGGTCACGTCAGCGCCAATCATGATAAAGGTGCTACCGGCCAAGAGAAGGACGCGGCGGGTGCCACAGGCAGCGGGCAAAGCGTCCCCTCTCTGGCCGTAGCGCCGACACGCAGCCCCGTCTCGTCTGATGATGTCGTACCTTCTTCGGCGGACGGACAGGCACCTCCTACTGCCGGGGCGCAGAGCATGGCTGGCACAACGTCGACGGAGAACGAGGGCCAGCGGTCCATCATCGCGCCCAGTCACGGCGCCAGCTCGCTCGCCGGAACCAACCGCACCGTCGGCGGGGGCATGGACTCGCGTAGGGGCGGCGACAGCACCTTTTCCAGTCCGGCTCCGTCGGTGCGCTCGTTGACGACTACGCTGACGACGATTCAATCCATACCCCCAAACGCCAACGGCTCCTCGACTCAGGCGGCGCATAATAACAACGCGCAGTCGATACAGTTCAGCCAACCCTTTCCGACAACAATAACATCGCCCGCTTCTGCCATTCCTGCCCACCTCGCGCCGACGGGCCACCCAACAACATACACGGCGGCAACGGCCAACAACATGCTAACGGATAACGCGTCCATTCTGACGCTGGCTTCGTCCAGCAAGCGACGGCGGCGCCGCTCTATGGACACGGACGCCTCCGTCCGCGCCCTCGCGCCCTCGTCCCTGTGGGGGGGCAGCCGCGAAAGTCTTCCTCTCAGCGTCCTCAGCGCCAATGTCGAATCGGCCGGCATGCCGACGACGCCCGGCATCCACGGCGGGCCTCGGCTTGGTGCCGAGCGCAACAGCATCTACTCGACGGCCGGCGCCGGGGCGACGCTGGCGAGCGAGCGCAACAGCTTGTATGCCAAGCAAGGCGACGGCGCCAGCGTCAGGAGTGGTCTGTTGGGCCACGGACGGCCCGACAGCGTCAGCGGGAGCGCCGTGGTGGTGACGAGCCCTCTGGCGAGTCCTCGGGTCATGCCCGAAGAGAAGAGGGCAGCGGTGGCGGCAACGACGACGACGACGATAACGACGACGGAGGACAAGGGCGCTGGTCGGGCGCCCAACACGCAAGAGGAGTGATGCAGCGAGGACGAGGACGGGGATTGACGACTTGACGAATCTGGGGATCATAGGGAGGGGATATTTGCTTTGAGAATTGGACTAGCGTTTGGAAGAGGGACACGGGATTAGCGGGAAGAGTAATGAGCAGTGTACGACTAGGAGATACCCTTGACCTACGACTTGAACCGATCAGTAGCTTGAGCGCAGAGTGTGCGATGCGTCATCACCCGTAATTATTGCATTGACGTGGCTTACGAATACAGAGCGTGGTCATGGAGCCACGTCTGGGAAGCAACCAGGGTTGTCCCTCGGACAATACTCTGCGGCGGTGGCGGCCAGACATTTATTGAAGCTCTGCGTGATGGGAAACGAACAAGGCTGCGCAGACAAAATGTCTCAAATATATAATCATGTTTAAGTGGGTTGTTAACCACGGCCCTTATAGCTCAGTGGTAGAGCGCATCACTCGTACGGCATGTGATATGATGAGGTCCGCTGTTCGATCCAGCGTGGGGGCATATTCTAAATTTTCTTTTTTTGCCTGGACGTCTGTTGGCTGTGGAGCTATATCACTCGATGGCAGTTGAAAAACACGGTTGGCTGGGCAATTCTTTTTCTTCTTTTGAAGGGCGGTTCGATATGTGCTTACAGGGTGGAGGTGAGCTCAGTTAGACTCACAAACAGCCTCCCTGATATCCACTAAGGAGAAACAGATTGTCTTCCATCTGCGTGCCGGAAACGATATCAATTGCTTGTATCCGCCTCAAGATACATCCGCCACGGGAACTTTTCAGCTCTTGTCTACCCGTTGACAGGATATCTCCAACCCGGTAAAGAATCAGATCCGCTCAGCCTCCTGTTGCGCCATCATTCAATCTCCAATACTCATCAACGTTCATTCTATTCCTCGTCAAAGCCTGCTCCACTCGTCCAGCAGCTCAGGTTTCTGGACAGCCTTGCCCATGTCACCGCTCAGCCAGGCACGACACGCCTCATAGTGGGCGTACTCGCTGCCGCTGCCGCAGGCCTCTGTCATGGCGTCGGCCACCTCGAGCAGGCTGCGGCCTCGGGCATCGCGGACGTGAACACTGGCCTTGTTATGAATGAGTGTTCGCGTCGCGAGTTTGCGGCCGTGGCGGACAGCGACATGGAGGGCCGTTTCGCCGGCTCGGTTGCGAGCGTCAACACGGGCTCCGTGCTCGATGAGCAGGGCTAAGATGTTGGGACCAATCTTATAGTCGTCATCCTCGGGGAGTTCGGCGGCAAATGCCATGATGGGCGTGTTGCCGGCGAGATCGTACTGATTGGGATCGACGCCGGCTTCGAGGAGGCCTTTTGCCAATTCATAGCGGGCTTCGAGTCTTGCGCTGCTGGAATCGATGACTTGGCTCGGGTCGTGTCTGTTGCCTCGACGATCTTCAGGGGCCGGGGTGAGGCCGCACTTGAGCGCCAGGCTGGCGGGACTGAGTATGGCGACGGCGAGACAGTGGAGGCCGTTGCGTCCCTCGGCATCTTGGACCCATGGATTCTCCAGAGCGAGGCCAATCATAGCCAGCCGCTGTGTTTCGATAGCGAGCTCTGGCTCTTGGATGGCGTCGGGGGACGAGTCCGGCTCAAAATCCATCGGATCGGCGGTTGGAACGAGTCCGAAGGCGTCACGTCTGTCGACTATCTCGCCATGGAACTGTGATGCTATGCGGGCCACGGTATCGGGTGAGTGACCGGCGAGACGGAGGACGTGGAAGATGGTTCGGCCATATACATCTGGGGCATAGACGTCGACGCCGTGGCGCGAGGCCAGAAGGAGGAGGCGCTGAAATTGAGCAACATCTCGCATGTGGCTCCTGCTGATGACGTGCAGAAAGGATTGGCCGCCCGTATTTCTCTCGTTCAGAAGGGGGCCACAAGGGCTTGAAGGGAGGATACGGAAGAGTAACTCGAGGCGTCCGCGAGCGGCGACAAAGTGCATGACGGTGTTGCCGACCGAGTCGCGAGCCGAGACATCAAGCCTGGTCGGTCCCGAGTCGCGGATGCGATGGCCAACCGCTGTCATACCGTCAGGGGCGATCCAGGGGGAGACGAAGTTGTCGATCCGATCGCGACAAACACAGTGATGCCAACGATGAGATCCAGGCAGAGAATGGCACGGGCACCCCGGGATGAACATGTCGCGGTAAAGCAAGTGGCCCGGTAAAGGGTGTGCGTCACAGAAGAATGTATGAGGACCCGAGGCTGGCGCCACCATCTCTGGATCGGAACGGAGGCCGGCTCGGGCCATGATAGGGGCTGTAAACCGCTTCACAAGTCTCTTTACGGCTAGTACGTACGGCTCCGAGTACTGAGGAAGCATCTGCCGAAAAGACCCGGTGGTGCAAGCGGTCGATGTGGAGAGGTATGTGGTCTGTCGTAGAAAAGGGACGAAGGCGGCGCCATCCGTTGCATTTCCAGGCGAAGCCGAGCTACGGAAAGGAGGCTGGGAGATGCCCCGATGATGCTGCCAGTCGCTCGAGTGCGCTATGGGCTCAAACGGCTCCGACCGGAATGACATGGGACTGGCCGAGGACTGCAGCGGGATATCAAACGGGCTCAGGAACATGTATTCATCAGCGGTGGGTGAGCCATCAGCAGCGGCAGTTCTTGTGGGTGAGTTGGACAGCTCGGTGAGACGACGGCCCATGTCGGACTCATTGCGAGGATGGAGCCAGCGCGGCTCTTTGTCGAGCAGCGACCTGAGCTTTCTGTTGGCCGAGTCGATACTAAAACGAGGTATGAGCAAATGGATATAGAGCTCGAACAATGAAGAGGACATCGACAGGGGGAAAATAACAACAACAACAACCACAACAACGGACAACCTACCCAGGACCGGCTTCCCGCTGACGAGAGTGGACGAGCTTGACAATGGTCTCGAGTGGAAGAGTGGTGTAGACGTAGAGTCGCGCCAGCTTGCGCTCAGCCGACCGAGTCCAAAGAGACGGACGGCCAGCGGAAGCAGCAGACGGAGAGCCGGCTTCGGCCGGAGACGGCAACGACGGCTGATGAGACATGCCGAGAATGGTGCGAAGAAAAGATGCCGAGAATGGTGCTAAGAAAAGAAGCCGTGTTAGGGCGGAACAAGGAGACTTCTTAAACGACCAGCCGCGGTTGTGACTGTGGCAGAGGGCATAGCGAGACTTCTGAAGAGATGAGCGAGCTGGCAGCTGCACGATGATGCCCGCTGTTGGTGGTGTTGGCGTGAGGCTGACGATGATCTGCTAGGCCTTGATGATGCGGTGGCGAGTGGCTATGACTTTGCTGCGCCTGGTCTACTGGGCTCTCAGCCGCAGCCGTGTCCCTGTTGGGACGCTTAGTACACTTGGGGGAAGGGGGGGGGGGGNNCCCCCCCCCCCCCTCTCCCCGGGGGGTGAAGGGGGGGAGGGGGGGGGGGGGGGGGGTAAGCTAGGCTTCTGCTGCTTGATGATGCTATGTGGCCGAGACTTCGCAGCTGGAGTCTCAGCTTGTTCCGTCCGTCGGTGAGGTCTCACCCAATAGCATGAGCGAGGCATTTCGTTGGTAACTCGGTCTACACGATCAAAGCCGTACAGTCGGTCGGGCCAGAAGGGATAGACAGGAACCTTGCTTATAACCGATGAAGTTTCTTCAAGGGTCTCATCTTTCTATCAACTGCCACCCCCTTCTCACCACAACTTCACACACACACACACAAATCTATCATGGCCGAGACTTCGACCCTTAAACGGCCATCACTCCACGCCCTATTCAAATGAAGCCAATCTTGCGGCAACAGCAGGGTCATCCTCCTGAAGCCAGGCAACGTAAGGCGCAGCCAAAGGATCGTCCCGCACGGCGCGATACACACGATTAATACCCGGAGCCCTCTCCCGAGAGAAGAGCTCTTCGCGGCCCGGAAGAGACACCTCGTGCGGACGGCGCATGATTGTCAGTAGTAAAAAGACGCTGATATCGGCGTAGGTCGTCTTGTTGCCGAAATAATGGCCATTGGACCCGTTCCTCGCCAGCAACTCCTCATGATAGTCAACGAAGCTGTTGGCGATGCGGATGAACTTTTCCGCCGCCATGTCGCGCCCAGCCTCATGGCCGTAGATGTATTGCGAAAGCCTGACGTTGAGGTCCTCCATCTGAGCGCGCAGCTGCAGCTCGCGCGCCGAGTCGCGCAGGCCAGAGTCGACGAGCAGGCCTGCGCGAGCGGCGAGGTAATGTTCGATGGCGACCGAGTCCGAGATGATGAAGTCGGCCGTTTCCTTGTCGGCGCTCTTCTCCACCAGCACGGGCAGTTGGGATAGTGGCTGGTCGGACTGGGAAGAGGGCCAGGTTGGTGTCTCGTAGATAAAGGGGGCGCCGGTGGCGAGGAGGAGGAAGCGGGCTCCTTCGGCGCGCCAGCGGAGGGGAAAGTAGCGCAGTATGTAGTTGCATTCTTTCATCGATGGAAGCGCTTGCGATGATGGAGGAGACATGGTGGTGATGGAGGCTGGTTCGGTATGGCGGGAAGGGGGAATAGGGGTTGACTATGAGGTAAAGTCGGGGATGGGGGGCAGACGGGCTTTACCAAGAAGAGCTGATACAGCACGGTGGTAATATGTACGGGTATAGGTGCGTGTCGCGTAAATACAAACGAATGGTAGTATGCGTGAATAATATAAATGCATGAATTGTATGACCGCGTGACTGGCTTGATACCGTCGAAGCCGTTGCAGTTGGCCATGACTGCATATGCTTATACTGGTTACTTACTGGTACGAATGCAACTTGATATATCACAGAATGATCCATCTTGATTGCATCATCAACAGACCGCCCGCCATTCGGATGTCGTCGAGGTCCCCCTTGATGCTGGGAAACCAGTTCTGGCCGGTCCCGGGACTCGAACAGAGCCTCCGTCGCCTTGGACGACCTCGGGCGTTGGGTCACACCGTCAAATTCTCCGCGTGCTGGACGATGAGGGCTTGTTATAACCCTTTTCCGAAGGCATCAAGTCTACGAGAGTGGAGGCGGGGGTTGCTTGTACGGTGGCTGGGAGGACGGTTAGACGCTCAGCCGCAGACGACTCGTGGTTGGTACGCCTCAGAACAGCTGCATGCTTCCCGACGCCTTGCAGCCGGAGATGCAGCGCACGTTAACTGAGCACGGCTTTGTAGATCGGACCGCTCATACTTGACTCGGATGTGCTCGAAGCCACACATGACGTCTTGAGAGTAGTAGTAGTTCAATCCTCGTTGCGAGGTCAGCGAGCACAGCTTCCACTCAGGATCGAGACCAACAGGACAGGTAATGATTTCGTTGGCTGAGCATCGCGAAATGCCGCACTTTATTAACCCACTCTCCGGCACCCCTTCCCAGTATACAACAAAAAAAAAAGAAATACACACAATGATAACAAAAGAAAAAGGACTATCTACAGAAGAAGATTATGCAGTGGTCGATGAGATGTGTCTAAAGGAGCGCCAGCATACCGGCCACGGCGGCAACCAGCTTGACACCCCCGCCAGAGACGCGTCCCGCAGCAGCGGTGACCACGGCAGGGCTAGTCGTCATTGACGCCGAGACACCGAATGCCGGAGTCATCGAGCCGTACTGAGGAGCCTCCTGCTGGGTAGACGACGGCTTCTCCTCCTCCTCGTCGTCCGGTTGAGGCTGGGCCGTTGACGACTGCTCCGTAGACGACTCCCCGGTCGCGACCCTGTTGGACGACTTGATTTTGGATGCGAGAGTCGAGGGACTGGGGTAGGACATGGTGGAGTCGCTGTCATTGACGCAGTCGGAAGAGTCCGGCGCGCACGAGGGCATGGACAAGGTTTGTGTCATGTATTGCGCTGCTGATGTCGAGGGCTTCGTGCCCGCGGGGGGGGAGGGGGCTTCTGAGCCGGATGTCTGGCCCGGGCCGGAACCAGACGACGACTGGCCTGACTGGCTTGAGGCAGAACCAGAAGACGGTTGACCCGGGTAAGGACCAGAAGAAGACGACTGGCCCGGCTGGCTTGAAGCAGGACCGGAAGACGGTTGGTCGGACTGACTCGGGTAAGGACCAGAAGAAGACGACTGGCCCGGCTGGCTTGAAGCAGGACCGGAAGACGGCTGGCCCGTGGGCTGAACCGGACACACAGTGGTAGACAAGGCGATGGTCTCGGTCACGACCTTGGTGTGACCGCCACTTGGACACTTGGTCTGCTCTGCAGGACAGTGGGTGATGGTTCTGACGGTTGTTGTACGGATCGTCGACGTGGTCCAGCTTGTTGGCTGCGACTGACTCAAGAATTTGCTGGCTGGGAGCATAGAGAGGGACACGGACGGGACCGAGTCAGGGGCGTCGGGTCCAGAAGGCTTGTCGGATGGCTGACTGTATCCGGGACCAGAGGGAGACTGGCTGGAGCCTGGAGCTGGAGGCGTCATGGCTGGCTGGCCGGAGTCCGGAGCACCGGGGCCCGACGACATACCAGCCGGCGGACTGTAGCCAGGACCGGAGGGCATCGTAGCAGAAGCACTGGGACCAGAAGGCGTCTTGGCCGGCTGACTCGAACCTGAAGCATTAGGCCCGGAAGGCATGCCAACTGGCTGACCGTAGCCGGGACCAGAAGGCATCTGAGCAGGTTGGCTGGAGCCAGGAGCACTTGGCCCAGAGGGCATGCCAACAGGCTGTGCTGGCTGGGTCGACTCAGGAGTATCAGGTACAGAAGGCGGCGTCTGGCTAGGCTGACGGTAGCCTGGAGAAGAAGGCGTCATGGCTGGCTGGCTGGAACCAGGAGCACCGGGCATCGAAGGCGAACCAGAAGGCTGGCTAGAGCTAGAACCCGAAGGCATCGAAACCGACTGGCTGGAGCCAGGGGCAATAGACTTAGAGGGCGTCTCGGCTGGCTGACTATAGCCAGGACCTGAAGGCATCGAAGGAGACTGACTGGAGCCAGGGGCTCCTGATCCAGAAGGTTTCTGGGATGGCTGACCGTATCCAGGGCTCGAAGACGTCGGGGCTGGCTGGCTAGAGCCAGGAGCAATAGACTCAGAGGGCGTCTCGGCTGGCTGACTATAGCTAGGACCTGAAGGCATCGAAGGAGACTGACTAGAGCCAGGGGCACCTGATCCGGAAGGCTTCTGGGGTGGTTGACTAGAGCTAGAACCCGAAGGCGTAGTAGCCGACTGGCTGGAGCCAGGAGTATCAGGACCGGAAGGCGTACCGACCGGCATGCTGGAGCCAGAGGCACCAGGTCCGGAAGGCATGCCGGCCGGCTGACTGGGCTGGCCCGTAGGCGACACAGGGCAGACCGTGGTTGAGATGGCCATCGTTTCCGTCATGACGGTCGTGCGGTCTTTGTAAGGGCAGTTGGTCACCTGCGGAGGGCACTGGGTAATGGTGTGAACCCTGGTCGTGTGCATGGTCGAAGTAGTCCAGCTCGTTGGCTGCGGCTGGCTCGAAGAAGCAGTTCCGGGCTGTCCGGAAGACATGGTGCCGGGTTGATTAGGCTGGCTGGAAGTTGGCTGTCCGAGACTACTAGTAGACTCAGTGCCGGGTTGAAGAGGGTATCTGGCAGGCGCGGTTTCGGGCTGGCCAGGCTGGCTAGCAGAAGGCATACCAGGCTGGCTGGAAGATGGCGATCCCGATAGACTTGAAGACGTGCTGCCGGGTTGTTCAGGATAGATGGCAGAAGGCATACCGGGCTGGCTAGCAGACGGCATACCGGGCTGGCTAGTAGAAGACGACGATCCGGGCTGGCTGGCAGAAGGCATACCAGGCTGGCCGGAAGATGGCGATCCCGACTGACTCGAAGACGTGCTGCCGGGTCGTTCAGGATAGATGGCAGACGGCATACCGGGCTGACTAGCGGACGGTATACCGGGCGGACTAGCGGACGGCATACCGGGCTGGCTAGCAGAAGGCATGCCGGCTTGGCTGGAAGACGACGACCCCGGCTGGCTAGTAGACGACATACCGGGTTGGCTGGCAGATGGCATATCAGGCTTGCTAGAAGACGGCGACCCGGGCTGACTTGAAGACGGTGATCCCGACTGACTTGAAGACGTGCTGCCGGGTTGTTTAGGATAGATGGCAGACGGCATACCGGGCTGGCTAGCGGACGGCATACCGGGCTGGCTAGCGGACGGCATGCCGGCCTGGCCGGAAGACGATCCCGGCTGGCTGGAAGGCGACATACCAGGCTGACTAGGAGATGGCAATCCCGGCTGACTTGAAGACGGTAATTCCGACTGACCTAAAGACGTACTGCCGGGCTGCTCGGGATAGTTGGCAGATGGCATACCAAGCGAGCCGGAAGACGATGATCCCGGCTGGCTGGAAGACGCAGTGCCTGGCTGTTCAGGATATCTGGCAGCCGGCGTTCCAGGTTGACCAGCAGATGCGGTGTCTGATTGACCAGGCTGGCTGGCAGAGCCGGTTTCGGGCTCCATAGACGTCGAGCTGGACCCAGGGACGGCGGAAGCCGGAGTAGAGGCGGGAAGCGTCGAGGTGACAGGGCAGACAGTTGTGGAAATGGCGATAGTCTCCGTGACGAGGCTTGTGTGTGCTTTTCCTGGGCAGTGGGTGACCTGTGGCGGACATGAAGTCACGGTGTAGATCATTGTGGTGCTGACAGTCGACGTGGTCCAACCTATTGTAGTCATGGGCATGCTGGAGGATCCTATACCAGGCGACAGCGAGGTCGAGTCATCCATCGGGTTCGGCATCGAGGCAGACGGCATGGCTCCAGAGCTGGAACCCTGCGGAGGGGGGTAGTCAAAGCTTGGTCCGGAGTGAGATGCTTCAGGGAGGACCGGAAGGGAAGGCTTGATGCGCTTTACCGGTGCCGTTGGGGCGACTGACGAGCTATCGCCACCTGGTGCAGAAGGGTAGCCGTAGCCAGGGACAGAGCTTGGAGATCCGGGGCTGGAAATCGATGTGGCCATTTCTCCAGAATCGTCCGAGTCCGAGTCCGAGTCTGAATCCCTAGGGCTTTCTCTGAAGCCGTCCGAGTCCGTAGAGCTAGATGTCGGGGCGCTTAGGGTCGAGGAACTTGCCCCATAGCCAGCTGGCGCTGAAGACATCGAAGGGGTGGGCTGGTCGCTCACTTCAGACGAGTTCGGAGCGGCGGAGCTGGAAGAGCTAGAGCAAGAAGTACCGGGAGCTGGAGCGGAAGGCTGATGGTCCGACGCGGGCTCAGACGGAACTCTAGAAGACTGGCCGCCGCCACCGCCGCCCGGAGACGGGTATCTCTGGTTCGGCATGAATCTGAAAGATCCGTAGCCGGGTGCCGAGTCTGTCGGCTGCGCGTCCGCGCTGGGTGCGATGACGGCCGTGGTGGCTTGAGTGGTGTGGGTAGCCGTATAGGCGACACACGAGCAGGCGGAGCTGACTTTTCCCACATCGTTCCCACAGTTGTTGCGGAACTCTTGATGAATTTCCGACGGGTCCTTCCTAAGGTCGGAGATGAAGTCGATGCAGAACCTGGGGGCAAGATGCTCGAAGCGGTTGTCTATGAGGTTGCGGTAGCAGTTGTCATGCTCGCAGTCAGGGTATTTCCAGCCGCTGACGACGCCAGCGGCTAGAGCGCCCAGGACGAAGACGCCTTTCATGGTGTCAACGTCTGATGGTCGACGTCTCCTCTTGCGTCTCTGCGGTGTTGCGCGGCCGAGGTGGTGATGATACAAGGGGGAGAGAGTGTGTATATAGACGACTGACGTCTTACTGACAGAGGAAAGGAGGAGAGAAGTGATAGTGAGAGTGGATGGCAAGAATGATTGACAAGATAGGGTAGTGTTCTATCTGGAAGAGAGAGATGAAAGGAGTCGAAAGACCGACCTACCGTTGAAACCACAGGGCGCGTGCTTGCTTCCCCTTGGGTCGAATGGGAGGGCTTCGCCTATTTATTCCATACAGGAGGCTGTCCAATCCATGGACGTGGGCAAGGATCAGTTGGCAGCACAGCCCTCGTTCCAACATGGATGGATGGCGGACGGGTTGTCTGTACGAACCATGTGCACGGAGCCCACATACCCACGCATCCATCCATCCGCACTTTGTTCCCACGTTGCGTGTGGTGTCTCCGGAGAAACTGTAGGTGGAAAGATATGTATAGTGTGCCTCGTCTAGCAGGATTACATATATTTACCTTCTTTTTCTTCCCCCCCCCCCCGCCCCCCCCCCCCCCTTGACGAGTTGCTGTTTATAGCCCACGTTGCATCATTTACGTGCGTCGACGACGCCTGCCCGGCGGCTGACGGCGTCCCTGATTGGAGCGGGCAGCCGCGTTGCCATTGACATAGACATAAATGTGCTTGTGCTTGTGCTTGAGTTGGGGTTGTTGGGAGCTCGAGCCGTTGGGGGACCCATCGCGGGAAGCCTTGGATTTGTTGACCCCTTTGTTGGGCCTCTTCAGCAGAAAGAAAACCAACAGGGACCCATCGGGGGGCTCATCGGCCATCGGAGACGGCGAAATGGACGACTTACAGCCGCTGATCCATCTAGCACAGGGCAGTAGACAGTCAAGGTCGCATCACCGGCAACGGGGCAGTTGGGGTTGCATCATCCGGTCGCTCTTCGTCGCCGGCATCCGGTCCAACAACCGCAGAGCAAAAAGTTCCCCCCCTGGCACTTCTAAGCGCCACCGAGTGGAGGCCGGGTCGAAAGGGGATAGCCGGCGCTGCGGGTGAATGGCGGGGCGACGCTCGGCGAGGCGCCCGCCCATTTCTTTCTTTCTTTCTTTCTTTTTCGTTGCCTCCTTTTTTTTTTTTTCCTACGAGATATTTCTTCTCCGTTTATCATTGTTCTTCCTCTCTCTCTCACCCCCTGACTGGCCCCCCTTTTCTCTCAACTTGATTGACTGGCTCGCGGTTCCGAGCCAGACTGGCCAGGGTGGGCGACTGCCTTGCAGATTATGACAGGATTGTGCTGAATGTATCGTAAAAGGGGGGAAGCAGGAAGACGTGGTAAGGTGGCCTGCGATTGGCGCTGCTGTCACTTCTAGGGAAATGGTGGTTGCGATGCTCGAGACAGACAGCTTCACTGCATCTCTCCGGGAAACAAGATAGGTGGAAACCAGTGAAGAAGAAAGAAAAAGGAAACGAGGTCGGCAAAGCAAGCAAAAAGCAAGAACGGCATATGTGCATAGAGACAGCTTTATCGTTCATTTTTCCTTCTTCTGGGCCGGATTGTTGGTCTCCTTGCGCCATCTGTTCTGGCAGGCCGGTGACGATCACTCCATGTCCACAGCTGGATACATCATGTAGGCACCAGGGGCTCGCATGCACATGCATCACGAATCTCATCCTGCGATTCGTCATAGGGGGCGTCGGGAGGAGTGAGCAGGAGCAAGGCCACAGGATGAATTCTAATTCGCACATACATACATACATACGTACGTACATACCTGTCGCCTCCCGTGCTGAAGATGAGGCGACGTTGCCGGGGATTAAAGCACTGCAGCCGATTTTGTACGGCGGTTACACGGTGCCAGCGTAGCACGATGCACAGATTATCTCACCAGTCAGGTCCTTGAACCGTGATTTTTGCTTAGTGCCAGATTAATATCTCCGGGGATTCGAGACCAAGGTCGTCATGCCATCAAGTTCAAAAAGAAGAAACCCGTCTTTTTGCACTCACCGGTCAGGTAGACAGCCTTGTGTATGTATGTGGATGTGAATGCATACATATGTAACCAAGCGCCCGGCCAGGCTGGCGGCATCGGCCCGCAAGGTCAGACGGCGCTTGGAAACCAACGGCCTTTTTCCCGGTGTCAAGGTTTCAGGGGGGGGGGGGGGGGCCCATGTCAGACCGTCTTTCTCCTACATCACGGACGGATTCGGCCCGGTCGGACTCTGAAGTTGCCCGAGCCTTGATTGACAGACAGACGTCGTCTTCTGCTTGCGTACGAATACGATAAGCGGCGGGTATGAAGAAGCAAAAATGCTGGTGTTTCGAGCAACAGTCAACTAATCAAGCTTTGGTTACCCCGGTGTCTCATTGAGGGCTTGGAGGCGTTTGCAAGACGGGCAATCAAATATGTCACTGCATCGTCATACGTTCTGAGCAATTCATTGTATTCTCAACTGACTGTCCCATCGCCCATCGACTCTCCCCGGTGACGAATCATGTTCCCACCAGCTAATTCAGCAAAACGTATCGGAACCGGGGCTTGCCGGCTTCCATATCGACAATGGCCTGGTTGGCGTCCTTCATCGGTCGCGTCTCAACCCAAGGTTTGATCTTCTTGTCTGCCGCCAACTGCAGCATCTCGCGAAGCTCCCCGGGACTACCGACGACGGAGCCGGCGAGCCTGCGGCGGCAAGTTGCGATGACCCTGACCTTGAGACTGATGGGCCCGTCGGGGAGGCCGACCTGGACGAGAGTGCCGTCAAGGTTGAGGAGACCGAGATAATCTTCCATGGGCATCTGGAGAAGGCATCAGCATCTCTCGAACCTCTCTGACTTTTCATCGACATTCACACGTACGTCCTTGGCGTCAACAGTGTTGATGATGAGGTCAAAACGACGAGAGTTTTTGCTCGCCCACGTCTCATCATCCGCCGTGGCGATATAATCATCACAGCCCAGAGCCATGGCATCGCCACGCTTTGCTTCCCGTCGTGAGATGCCGACAACCTCATCGACTCCCATGGCCTTGGCGAACAGCACGGCGAAGTGACCGAGTCCGCCGACGCCGACGACGCCCACCTTCTTACCCGGACCGGCTTTGAAGTGCCGAAGCGGTGAATAGACGGTCACTCCGGCGCAGAGCATCGGCGCCGCCATTTCCAGTGGCAGCCCGTCCGGGATCTTGACGACAAAGTGCGACGGACAGCGATGGTATAGGCCGTAACCGCCGTAGGACTTATCGCCGTTTCTAAACTTGGAGGCGTATGTCGTCACGAACTGCTTGCAGTAGTTCTCTTCGCCATGGGAACACGCGTCGCAGTGGCCGTCTCGCTCTTGGCATGAGTCTGACTGCGCCCCCACGCCGACCACGTCGCCGACTTTGATGTTGCCTTCGGCTTTGGACCCGACTCGGACTGCTACGCCGACGATCTCGTGCCCGACGACGACGGGGTATGGCGTGTTGTTCTGGAAGCTCGGTTGTCAGCCAGCTAACCTAACCGTATATACGCCTCTCGGATCGATGAAAGAAAGCACTTACCCAGCCAGATCGTAGGACGTGCATGTCAGAGCCGCAGATGCCCGAGTGCGAAATCTTGATGTCGATATCCGTCTCTTCCCACTGCTTGGGCTCATACTCCTGCCACACCATGTTGCCCTCAGCCGCGGCCGAATCTTGGCCCACCCAGCCCTCAAACTTGTAGTCGGTCGCCATTGTCTCTGTCGAAACCTGCTTTGACCGTTTGCTTCTTGTCTCTGACGAAGTCTCGTCTTTCTCTTGCGTTCTGTGTGTGTATGTTTATTTCGCTCTCTCACAAACACATGCGCACGCTTCAGTCTCTAAAAAAAAAAAAAAAAAAATCAAAAAAAGATCTGAGCCTTCAGCTTGTTCCGCACTCTTTCGTCGGTGAATTTAGGAGAAAGAATGACGGAGGAATGTCAGATTCAAACTATATATGTGATGCACATATTGCTGCGTCACACCGTCCGCATTCGTCGTGCCGTGCTATCCATTCAGAAGAAAGGGCCACTGCATTTGGGCGAGCTGACACTTTAAAATCTTGTCCATTGCGGCATTGGGTTTGTGGAAACTGTTTTACGAGAGGGCAAAAAAGGAAAAAGAAAAAAAAAACCATTATTATTGGATACTCCGAGATCGCCGTACATGGGTCCGAATCCGGCACGGTTCCGACGACATCCGTCTGATGATTTAGACCATGATTCAGAAAGCTGGTTGACTGCTATGCTGACATGGGAACTGCATAGAGCAGCTCTCTAGGGAGCGTTGCGTATACGTTTTACCTCCCGTCCGGTCGACGACACCATCCTCTCTAGTTCCCTTCAAAGGCTCCTGTACAAAGGATGATTCAGACAAAGTCGAAGCGAGGCCCGTCGTCTCGCCATCACATGCCCATTCTCGCCACAGTCGCAGACTTGCAACGACGATGTCCGCTTCATCGTCCAGACACTTGTCGAAACGACATGCTGTGTCTGAATCAGACACGTGACGAGAACGGTGATAAACTCGCATGCGGGCAGCCGTATGACGTCGCCCAAGTTTGCTAGAGTTGTCATTTTGACAGAGATGCCCATCACTGCCTCCCTTTTATCCCACGTTGTCGAGGAGGACAGGCGTCAGATGCAAGGAATAGCAGATCAAAGGGTAGCAAACGACGGGCGTTCAAAAGAATACCTGTAGCCTGCTCGCTTCTAGATTTAAAACGGTCATTGTTTATCTCCCGAGTAAAGGACGCCGGCATTTTCGCCCAAGATATACGCCTCTTTGTGCACTGTATTTCGAACAATTAAGACATGGTTTCTATGCTTCATCCTAGTCTTTTTCCGCTGCTGGCCCTAAATCTGGGGCTAGTAGTCGCTCAGATGAGCAAGCAATGTCTCTTCGTCGGCTTCTCGGACGGCTCCCCGTCCCGTCCCGTCTCGTACATGGGGAAGTGTTCACCTGGCGATCAAGGTGGCCCCGACGTCTGCTCCCAGCTCGACCTGTCGCACTGCCTGACAAATCGGGACGGAAATCTGGCCCCTGCGGTCGAGTACGTCTCCGCATTCCGGAACGGGTGACGCTTCGCTGACGGCAACAGCGCCAACAAGGAGAGCTTCAAGGAGACATGTCCCAGCTGCCATGTAGAGGATGAAGGACGGAAGATGTTCTGCTCGTGTCAGCGAGCGGATCGAACCTTCAACTACACCTCGGTTGATCTGGGTAAGGGCCAGAGCTGTGTATCTGCTGGAGGGCCGAGCTAATGGATCGAACTGAAGACAGTGTCATCGGCGTCCAGGACGGCTTGTTGACCTGCTCGACGACAGTAGGTCGGAAAATTACCGAGTGTCCAGTTACCCGGATCGGACAACCGCCGGCCCGGCGTCTGAATTTTGTCGCCTGAAGCCGTTCAGGAATTATTGGGTGAAAACGAGAGGTCGATGAGATGTCGTTGTTAATGGGAGTCCGTTGTGCAAGTGCAGGGTAGGCTGGATGCTTCAGATTGGAACAGGACACTTGCACAACCAAAGTAATTTTCAGGATATTATTATCATTGTCATTGCATAAAATACCCTCTTTCTTCGTCTGCTTCTGCGCTTGTAAGCCTTGCCTGCTCCGTGCCTTTATCTCCAGTTACTGAAAGAAAGCTCTTTCTCTGAGTACATGGTTAAGAGGTGTGTGTACATAAGTCAGCAAGGCATCTTCAAAACAACAGTCACCACGGCACCATGGAATCACATTGTTGGCTCTGATACCGATCCAGGCACGTTTCAGCTCGCATTCCCTCCCTCGACCGAGTTCGACCTGCCATGCCGTTTGGACCGCCACCACGTGACACCGAGCGACGGAATGGAGGCTTCTCCGTACCCGGCCCCGGCAGGACGGCTCGTGCGCAACCTGAGTCCGAGCAGCGCCCGGGTTTTTCCAATCTTAGCTTGGTTCTTCCGTTCCGAAGCTGTCCTAGCTTACGAGACAACGTAGCTGAGGCTTTAGAAACGTAAAAAAAAAAAAAAAAAAACACCACATCTTCATCTTCGTCCATCCCCCCCCCCCCCTAGAGAGCCTCCTCGTCTGTCCCTCGCATCTCGTTATCCTACAATGGCCAGCGGCGCGCAATCTACCGGCTCGGCCAAGGTCGACGCCGTCATCCAGAACGTCAAGGCCGCCGAGCCCGCCAAGCTGTCCGGCCTCGCCCTCTACTCGCGCTTCGCCCTGGCCGGCGCTGTCTGCTGCTCTGTCACCCACGGCGCTTTGACGCCCGTCGACGTGTCCGTCGCCCGTCTCTCGGGGGCTTTCTCGTGCTGACGCGTCGTCTCGCAGCGTCAAGACGCGCATCCAGCTCGATCCTAAAACCTATAACCGTGGCCTCATCGGCGGCTTCCGCCAGGTCATTCAGAATGAGGGCGCCGGCGCTCTCCTGACCGGCGCTGGCCCTACCTTTGCCGGCTATTTCCTTCAGGGCGCTTTCAAGTTCGGCGGCTATGAGTTCTTCAAGCAACAGTGCATCAACACGCTCGGCTACGAGACTGCTTCCAACAACCGAACCGCCGTCTATCTCGCCTCTTCGGCCGCCGCCGAGTTCTTCGCCGACATCGCTCTGTGTCCTCTCGAGGCTACTCGCATCCGGCTTGTGTCCGAGCCAACGTATGCCAATGGCCTGATCGGCGGTTTCGGCAAGATGCTCAAGAACGAGGGGATTGGTGCCTTCTATGCCGGCTTCGGACCCATCTGCTTCAAGCAGTGCGTATCCGCCCTCGATCTAGCTTTTTCTCTCATCTCTTCCCGCTCACGCTTCGCGCAGGATCCCCTACACAATGGCCAAGTTCGTCGTGTACGAAAAGGTGGCCGAGGCCGTCTACCGCAAACTCCCCAAAAAGGACATGTCCGACGGCATGCAGACCACTGTCAACCTGGGCTCCGGCCTGCTTGCCGGTTTCGCCGCCGCCATTGTTTCTCAGCCTGCCGACACCATGCTCTCCAAGATCAACAAGACAAAGGGCCTCCCCGGCGAAGGAACCACGTCGCGTCTCATCAAGATTGCCAAGGAGCTCGGTCTCCGCGGCTCTTACGGCGGCATTGGCGCCCGTCTCTTCATGGTCGGAACTCTGACGGCCGGCCAGTTTGCCATCTACGGTAAGTTGATAGCCAAGCTCGGTATCAGGGCAAGGGAGAAGCTGACTGGCGTCCAGGTGACGTCAAACGCATGTTGAATGCTACCGGCGGTGTCGAGATCGCCAAATAAGCAAACCAGAAGGGGGCGCTGGGCATGGGGCTATGGAAACGGAGTAGGTGGATAATGGCGTCGTCGGAGCCGCTCGGGTTCTGCCCAAGAGCTGGGCTTTGCCTGGGTGGTTTCGCCGGCTCTGGCATGCTTAAGAATTGGCGGAAAACGAAGGGTGCGGCGCATCAGCACGATCCCTCGCCTGTCGAGGGCCTTGTCTTTGCCAGGTAGACAGAGCATAAAGCGGACACAAGCCACGGACGCACCAGGGAATGTATAGTAGTCGACTGGATACGTCTCGGATAGAGGAGTTCCTTTAGTGTTCGACTTTGCTGCAAAGTTGTTCGGGAGACGTCGGCATTGGCTCTCATCTGGGCTGCGTGAGCATGATGTGCTGGTTGTCAGTAGCTGCTGCAGGGTAGGTAGATGCCGTGAAGGCGCGGGTGGCTGCTTGTCTTATCTTACATACATACCACTCTCTATCTTATCAGCAAATTTTCCCAGCTACTACGCACACATTATTTCTGCCGCCGCAATAAGCCTCCTTCACCAATTCAGACTTGTGCGCCCATCATGGGCAAAAGAAAGGTCGCGGCGCTGGAGAAGCTCGATGCTGACTTGTGAGCCTTTTGCTGCGCCCTTGAACGCATTCAAAAGCTGACCTGCCGCAGCGCGAGCCTGCAGTATAAGATCCGGCGCGATCCCAAGTAAGAGAAGCTCGAGACCAACAGCGATGGAGATGGTTGACGCTCTTTCGCAGATCCTACAAGGACGACTTCCTGAGGCAATGGGAGCAGTATGAGTCCCAGCGCGAAATCTTCCTCCTGTCACCGACGACAGCCACGGCCGACTCGGCGGAATCTTTTCACAACATGGTGGACTTGATTGCCCACGTCGCCGACTGCTACCCCGACGAGACGAGGACGTTTCCGGAAGACCTAAAGGCCATCCTTACGCAGCACCATGCGGCGATACACCCGGATCTGCGCGAAAAGGTGGTCGGCAGCCTCGTGCTGCTGCGGCGCAAAGACGTGATAGACTCGGCGAGCCTTCTGACGACGCTGTTCCCCATCTTGGTTTCGTCACCGAGCAAGACGCTGCGCGAGCTGCTCTTCAATAAGATCCTGAGCGACATGCGAAATTCCAACACTCGGTCCACCAATCACCCGCTCAATCGAACGATCCAGACGGTTCTGTACAATCTCGTCGTGGCAGACAGAACGTCGCCCCGCGCCATCTGGGCCATCAAGCTGACGCGCGAGCTGTGGAAGCGCCATATATGGACCGACGCCAAGCCCGTCGAAATCATGAAGGAGGCTTGTCTTGCCGACAACGAAAAGGTGGCCGTCGGCGCCGCGCGCTTCTTCCTCGGCGGCGACAAGGAGCGGGAGGAGCTCGAAGACGAGAGCAGCGATGAGGATGTCGACTTGGCCAAGGTGCGGCATCAGATCAGCATCAACAAGAAGTCAAAGAAGCAGAAAGAGGCATACAAAAAGGCCGTCTCCAAGGTCAAAAGGAGCGAGGGCAAGAAGCACAAGCCTCATCCGCTCAACTTTTCCGCGCTGCACCTGCTTCACGACCCGCAGAACTTTGCCGAGCAACTCTTCTCCAAGCATCTGCAAAACTCAAAGGCGAAGCTGTCGCTCGATAGCAAGCTGCTCATACTGCAGCTGGTGACGCGCTTGGTCGGCCTGCACCGGCTGACCCTTGTCGCCCTCTACTCTTGGTTCATCAAGTTCCTTACTCCGCGTCAGCAGTCCGTCACGTCCTTCTTGGCATCGCTGGCGCAGGGCACTCACGACTTGGTACCACCGGACGTGCTGGAGCCGCTGCTACAAAAGATAGCCAACGAATTCGTATCGGAAGCGTCCGCGTCAGAGGTCGCCGCCGCCGGTGTCAACGCCATTCGGGAGATATGCGTCAGGCAGCCATTGGCCATGACGGATACGCTGCTACAAGACTTGGTTCAATACCGCAAGAGCAAGGACAAGGGCGTCATGATGGCTGCCAAGGGACTGCTTTCACTGTACAGAGAAGTCGGTGCCGAGCTTCTGAAGAAGAAGGATCGAGGGAAAGACGCCAGCATCGGGCTCAAGGCGGGTCTGCAACAGCAGCGCAAGTTCGGCGAGGAGCAAGCCGGCGGCATCGAAGGGCTCCATCTGCTGTTGAAGTGGAAGGAGGAGGAGAGGAAGCGGAAGCGAGCGGAGGCGGGCCTCCCAGAAACGGGCGCCGACAAGGACGACGACGACGACGGCGGCGGAAACTCGAGCGAGTGGGAGGTGGACTCGGACGACAGCAGCAGCTCCGGTGGCGAATGGATCAACGTCGAGCACTCTGACGACGAGGTGCCGGCCGTTAAGAGGCAGAAGAAGAAGAAGGATGATGATGATGATAAGGAGGAGGAGGAGGAGGAGGACGACGACGACGAGCAAGAGTCGGATCTACGCGCGGCGCAGCTGGCGATGACAACGATTCTCACTCCGGCAGATCTAGCAAAGCTTCAGGAGCTCCGAACGGCGGCGGCGGTAGAGACTGCCATGGGCGGGCAACGTCGCAAGAAGCCACAGGGGGCGGATGGGCGAAACGTCGATGACGCCGTCACAGCGGAGAATATCGAAGCGCCGGCCAAGTTGCGCAAGCTGAGCAAGGAGGAAAAGCTGGCGCTGGCCAAGGAGGGCAAGCCGGAAAGGGAGGAACACAAGAGCACGCAGGCGATCCGAAAGTCCAAGAAGGAGGCGGCCGGCAAGAGCACGAGCAACCGGGAGAAGCAGCGGAAGAAGAACTTTTTGATGACGCTGGGCAAGGCCAAGAGCAAGCAGAAGAGAAGCCTGGTAGAGGCACGCAAGGTGCTGAGGGGCCACGTGGAGAGGAGCACGCGGGGGGGGCGGAGGAAGAATGGGGGCTGATGAGGCGGGAAGGGGGAATGGGAAGAGGAAGGGAGGAACGGGAAGAAGAAGGAGAAAGAGGATTACGACTACTGTTGTGATGGTCTCCCCTTATAATGGTCGGTCCCGTCTCCAGCTCGCAGTTCTCCCTGTTATGTCCTCCCTTGATGTACCAGGACGACTGCCAAGTCGGATGTGCCATGGCCAAACTCAGCACGCCGTGGTGACATGGCGGCCTTGGAGCTTCTCGGTGGACGGCGGTCGTTCCAACTCATCGTCATCGACGACAAGAGGCTTAGGGTCGAGGACAGAGGTGTAAGCCGGGACGAAGTTGACGCAAAAGGCATAGGACCAGGAGCCGACAAGGAAGAGCATGGGAACCATCATGGCCATGCCGTCGCCGTGCCGATCGCCGACGAGGCCTGTCAGGGGCGGGACACAGGCACCGCCGACGACACCGCCGATGATGAAGCCGCTGCCGCGTTTAGTATGGCGGCCAAGGCCACGCATGCCGAGGGCGACAATGGTCGGGAAGCAGATGGACTCGAAGAAGAAGACGAGATAGAGCATGACGATGCCGACATGACCGCGTTGGGTGATGGAAGGGCCGAGGAATAAGACACAGCAGGAAACGAAGGCGAGGAAGACGCGGCGCGGAGAGACAAAACGCATGAGGGCGACACCGATGAAGCGTCCGACGGCAAACGAGGCCTGAGCGCCGGCGAAGAGCTTTGCGGCCATGGCGGTGTCGGTGTCGGGCCGCGTTGCCGAGGCGTAGTTGATGAAGAAGCTGGCGATGGCGATTTGAGAGCCGGCGTAGCAGAATTGGGCGAAGGCGGCGTGAAAGAGGCGGTAGTTACGGGATAGGGGCGTGTCGGCGGAGGAGGATTCGGCGTCTCGGATGGCCATGTCTATGGGTGTGAGTGGTGTACGGAAAATAGGGGTTGAGGAATACTAGTCAAGGGAGGTGGACGACGACGACAAGACAAAGATGCGAAGAGAAGAGGCATATGTATATATATATAAGAAGAAAAAAACCACAGACCATCATCAGTTATCTCCGGAATGGAAACAAAGCAAAACGCGGCGGCAAGGCACAGCACAAAGACGGCAATGGCCAGATACACCCACTGGACATTGTCGACGGCCTTTTGCGGACTAAAGTTGAAGAAGACGTAGGAGCCGAGAACAGGGGCGATGACGGAGCCGATGCCGTTGAAGGCCTGAGAGGCATTGATGCGGAGCTCGGCGTGCTTGGAAGGGCCGCAGACGGTGATGAAGGGGTTTGCTGCCGTCTCGAGCGAGCCGAGGCCGTTACCGATGATGAAGATGCAGGCGCAGAAGCCGCCAAAGGTCTGGGCCTTGAGGGCGGGAATGGCGAGGAGGGCGCCGAGGGCGTAGAGGCAAAGGCCCCAGATGAAGACGGCGCGGTAGCCGAAGTGACGAAGGATCCAGGCGGCGTGACCGACTGAGGCGAGGGGGTAGGCGCTGGGTTGATTTGTGTGTGATGATTTAGACGGGAGAATGAGGAAAAGAGAGAGAGAAAGAAAGAAGGTTGAGAGACGAACCCAAAGTAGGCAGCCTGCAGACCGGCTGAGCGGGCGCGGTCGATGTGCAGCACCTCCTGAAAGTGCTTGTTGAGCGTATCGAGCAGGCCGTAGCTGAAGCCCCAGAGGAAGAAGAGGACGGTGACGAGGGCTATGGGGAAGAGGGACTGGCGGGACGTCAACTCGGTGGCCCGGGTGCGGCGTCCATTATCGTCGGCAGCTTTGAGCGAGCGGAGGCCGAAACAGGCGACGGTCATGGCGGAGGAATAAGAAGAAGAAGAAGAAGGAGAAGAAGAAGAATAAGAATAACAAGAAGAAGGAAAAGGAGAAGACGAAGAAGAAGAAGAAGAAGACGAAGGGAAAAAAAAGGAGGAGAAAAAGGAGAAATCTGACGATAAAAGATGGCCGACCCCAGAGGCGCAGACACGGCAGCCAAGGCGACGACGGCAGTGATGCCCCATTTCGTCGACTTCCCATAGTCATACGGCCGCCTCACCTCGGGCACGAGAGCCAGGGTGGCGAGGAGTCCACGCCGACGACGTCTCGGTACCATGGTCAGCGCGCCGGACGAAGACGAAACGGTCGAGACGGAGGGCTCGAGGGGGGGAGGAGGACGATGAGAGAAGAAGGAGGGCGGGCGGTGAAGGTCATCTTGGTCCTCGACCGACATGGTGAAGCGATGGGATCTGATGTTTCGTCGGATGGACGGATCTCTTTGTTGCTTTGGTTGAATTCCCGATGGTCGAAAACAGATCGGGGAACAAGCCAGCTCTTTTACCATTGCTACCACCAGTACTACTCCTCCTACTACTACTACTACTCCTCCTACTACTCCTCCTCCTACCACTACTACCGGTATTACCACTCGCCATGTCGTAAGATGCAACCGCGGCACAGCACGGCCGATGAGCCCATCAGTCCGATGGGACGGGAGAGGGGGGGGCAAAAAGCGGCAATTCACTCCCAACGAGCCTTTTTTTTTTTTTTTCCTTTTTTTTTTTTGGTCCGTCCGGGGCGGGGGCCCGATTGGCTGTTTGGCCCCCCCCCCCCCCCCGGCCGCGATTTGCGGTCTGGTGAGGTGGGGGGTGGGAAGGGAAAGGAGGAAAGTGTTTTGTGGGTGAAGGGCGGGGGAAAGAACAAATGTCAGATTCGGGCCGGCGGATTTGTCAGCCGCATGAAAACCCCCTTCTCTGACCTGACCTGACCTGACCCGTCGGCCAAGTTGGGAGACGGGGAACCTTTGCGGCGGGCCGCGTAACCGGTTGGTGTTGGTGACTCGGGGGTGGGCTTCTCGTGGGTAAGGCGATATCGGCGGCTTTGCTTATCTCCTTCGCCGTCGTATTCGCTGGAACACGTATCATCTCTTTTCTCTCTCTCTCTTTTTTTTTTTTTTTTGGGCGGGGGAGTGGGAGGGGAGGGGGGAAGGCAGACCTTCTGATTTCTCTCTTTTTCTT
This sequence comes from Ophiocordyceps unilateralis, assembly GCA_001272575.2. Lineage (NCBI taxonomy): Eukaryota > Fungi > Ascomycota > Sordariomycetes > Hypocreales > Ophiocordycipitaceae > Ophiocordyceps > Ophiocordyceps unilateralis. The sequence goes on along the minus strand of LAZP02000140.1, from coordinate 7,729 downwards.
TTTTTTTCTTTTTTTCCCTCTCACTAAACGCGCCAGCATAAAGAAGGGAAATTCGATACTCGCAGTGGACCATTCATTCTTTTCCTCTTTTCCCCCCTTCTCGACCAATCCACCCCACACAACCGCCAGCCAGCCAGCCCACCAAAAAAAAAAGAGAGAGATCAAGATCAAGATCATGTCCTTGACCAACGGCTCGGCCGAAGCCGCCGCCTCAGCCGCGAAACAAGCATCGACGACACTGGCTTGCCTGTCGACGGAAGCGCGCAACGCGGCGCTGGACGCGGTGCATGCATCCCTCGTCGCGGCGCGGAAAGAGATTCTCGCGGCGAATGCGCGGGATGTCGAGCGAGCCATGAGTGGTGGTGGTGGTGGTGGTGATTCGGATGCGTATGCTTTGGTGTCGCGGCTTGATCTCTCGAGGCCGGGGAAATGGGATGGTATGCTTCGCGGCGTCATTGACGTCAGGGATTTGGATGATCCGAGTGAGTTTTTTTTTTTTGTTTTCCCTTTCCTTGCTCTTTATCTTTTCTAGGCTGGTTTGAAACCCCCCCCCCCCCAAAAAAAAACAACAACAACAACAACAAAAAAGATGGGACGGAAAATAGAAAAGAATCAAGAGCCCGGGCTGACCGACCGGGGGTTTTCCGGCTTTCGGCCTTGATTAGTCGGCCGCGTACAGATGCGCACCAAGCTGGATGATGGCCTTGTGCTGGAGCGCGTATCCTGTCCCATTGGCGTCGTCCTCGTCATCTTTGAGGCGAGGCCCGAGGTGATTGCCAACATTGCCTCGTTGGCCATCAAGTCTGGCAACGCCGCCATTCTCAAGGGTAATGAAATGAAACCTGCTTTCCCCCAGCAAAAGGAGGTTGACCATAACTGACTACCCCCCCCCCCCAACAGGCGGCAAAGAATCAACCGAATCCTTCCTCGCCATCGCCCAAGCCATCTCCTCCGCTCTAGCCAACTCTTCCGTCCCCAACGAAGCCATCCAGCTGGTGACGACGCGAGACGCCGTCAGTCGTCTACTGCAACAGCATCGACACATCGACCTCGTCATCCCCCGCGGCTCCAACCAGCTCGTACGAGACGTCAAGGCCGGCACGCGCATCCCCGTTCTCGGTCACGCTGACGGCTTATGCGCAATCTATCTTACCGCTTCCGCTGAGCCGGAAAAGGCGGCTGCTGCCGTCGTGGACGCAAAGACGAGCTATCCGGCGGCTTGTAATACCGTCGAGACGCTCCTCGTTCATCACACGGCTCTGCATTCCGTTTTTCCCGTCGTCGTCAAGGCCCTCGTTGCCAACCGTGTTATTCTCCGCTGCGATGAGACAACCAAGTCTGCCGCCCTTTCCGCCGCCGCCGCCGCCGCCACATCAACCTCGGGGCCCAACTCGGAATCCAAAAAATCATCATCATCATCATCTTCTTCTTCGTCCGAACCATCCCCGCCCGAACTCTGGTCCTCTGCCATCCAAGACGCTCAACCCACCGACTTCGACACGGAATTCCTCTCGCCCATTCTCGCCGTAAAGACGGTCTACTCGGTCGACGAAGCAATCGACCACATCAACGGCCACGGCTCCCATCACACCGACGCCATCTTCACCGCTCACGAGGCCGAAGCCGAACGCTTCATGGCCCGCGTCGACTCGGCCGGCGTCTTTTGGAATGCCTCTACTCGCGTCGCCGACGGCATGCGCTACGGATTCGGCACCGAGGTCGGCATCAGTACCAACAAGATTCATGCTCGCGGTCCTGTCGGCCTCGACGGTCTCACCATCTACAAGTATAAGCTTCGCGGCCACTATCAGCCTACCGCTGACTATGGTCCCGGCAAGCGCGCGTGGAAGCACGAGACGCTGCCTTTATCTGAGCCGGAGCCGTAAGCAAGCAGTCCGTGTCGTGCGTCTTTTATACTATACCCCCCGTCTGCAGTTTCATACCCGTCACCTACACTCCAAACTTTTGCTTTTTCTCTCTCTTCTCTCTCTCTCCCTCTTCACTCCCCCATCACGCCCCCCCCTCTACAGACATTTACAGGGAACGGACACGGCGGCGTAATAGATAGACGGGACGAAGGGGGGAAACCTAGACCACGAGCCGTTGGTCATCATATAGGCGGTTAGAAAAAATGCACCATTTCCCGTCAGCTCACCCCCATGTCAGATAGCCACATCTCCGCGGCCATCATCGTGACCGCAACCCCCCTTCCCTCGGATCCCATGGCCCACAGCCACCGTGTCATCTTCGGCAAGGATATCTACAGAGAAAGAGAAAGAGAAGAAAAGAAAAAAAAAAAAAAAGACAAGAATCACGAGTTCATGTCGTACTGCTTGATCATGTCTGCCAGCCGGTTCGCCTCGGCCGTGTAATCGAGCATAGACGCGCTCATGACTTGATATCGCACCCTATTCCGTGACCCCGTCAGCCAAAAAAAAAAAAAGAAAGACAAAAAAAAAAGGGGGGGGGGGAAAGGGGGGAAACAAGGTAAAAAAAAAAAAAAAATTAAAATAAAATAAAAAAAATACCTCTGCGTGTCCCCGTAATTATCCATCTTGGCCCTGCAGCGAAAAGCCAACTTCTTGCAATTGACCTGGTCAAAGGCGGCGACGAGAGCGGCGTCGTCATTCTCCTTGAGCTCCATGAGCTCATTCGCCGTCTTGCCCATAATCATGTTGCCCGTCTCGTCGAAGCAGCTGAGCCACTGATGGCTGGTGTGGTCGGCCACGTTGAGCGACATGATGTAGCGGTAGTTGGGCCGGTCGTGCGAGAGGCTGCACTTTTCGCAGTGCCAGGTGCCGTCGCCCACCAGCGTCACCTTCTTGTTGCAGCCCTGCGAGGAGCAGGCCGGGTAGCAAAAGTTGTCCTGCTTGATGAAGACGATGGTGGCCTTGATGGAGTAGTAGGCCGTGTCGTCGACGCCCAGGTTCTCGTCCTTGACCTGCGCTATCGTCTTGGCTTCGTCCTTGCGGCCCGTCGCCCCGCCCAGCGTCGCCAGCCCCTGGTGCGTCGCGAAGTTGTCCGGCCGCCCGGCCGAGTCGTACCAGCCCTTGAGGCGGTACGCGTCGGGGATGTCCGGGTCCACCGTCATCGTACCCGACGACAGCAGGCTGAGGCTCTTGCCGCCAAAGTCGGACACTTTGGTGCCCTTGAAGGCCACCACCGACTCGGGCCGGACGTCAAAGGAGCTGGCCGTCTTGCCCCATACCGTGACGCGGACCGAGTAGCCCGTGTCGTCGACCAGCGTCAGCTCGCGCTTCTGAAACGGCCGGCCGTCCTTTTTCGACGTGATCTCGCCCACCTCGCCGACGTCCTTGAGGACGCCGATGATGTCGACGGTGCTGTCCTTGTCGACGGCCTGCAGCTCCTGGATGGTGCAAAAGTTGAAGCGCACCTGCGGCACGTCGGCTTGGTCGGCGGCCTTTACGATGACGGTGTCGCGCTCCAACATGAGCTCGTAGTCGTTGGGCAGGTTGGAGAACTGCTTCTTGGCCAGGGTGACGCGGCAGGGACTGGTGATGTAGTAGACGGACCCCTCCTGCAGCAGGTCGTAGAAGGCGTCGCACTGGTCGTTGAAGCCGGTGGCCCTGATCTCGCCGCTCTCGTCGAGGAGGTTGACGCTGAAGAGCTTGCCCTCGCCCGTGGCCTTGTGCCACGTCTTGATGTCCGACTTGACCGTCACGCGCGCCTTGATGGTCCACTTGTGAGCGAAAGGCGACAGGCCCTCGATGGGGTAGATGGTACCACCAGCGGCATGGGCGGCGGGTCGCGTGGGCATCGTCTGCGCGGGCGCCTGGGCCGGCTCGTCCTTTTTGGCGCCGTAGAAGTCGCTGTCGGCGATGGTGGCTTCGGTGGCGGGCTTTGTGTCGACGGCGACGGGCTCCCCAATCTTTTCGTGGACACCGAGGGACTCTATGACCTCGATATCGAGGATGATGAGGATGCTGGGGGGATCCCTGTGAGCAGAGAAGGGGGGGGGGGGGGGGGGGGGGGGATGGAGAGGGGACAAAACCGACTTCTTGCCCTTGAGGTTGTTGGGCGTGTACTGCCTGACACGGGCCAGACAACCTCTTTCGAGCTTGCCGTCCTGGACGACATGGTTGGCTTGGGTGGCGAGCATCGTCTGGACGTAGTGGTCGCCGTCGCTCATGACCAGGCGGTAGCGATCACCTCCCTGGGCCGATGGAATCATCTTCTTGACCTGTAGACACTGCATTACGGGGACGGGGAAGAGCTTTGCGGCCCTGTCGGCATCGTTGAAGATGGCGCTGGACGGGCGCGTGTCAGATGGAGAGCATAGAAAGGGGGGAGAAGCTGAACGCACTCGAGGGCGCCTCTCGAGAGGGCGGATGCGGCGGTTGCGGCCATGGCAGGCTGCTCAGCTGCGAGTGATTATGCTAGTTATGCCGATGATAATGATGCTGCTTCATCAGCTGCTTCTGGTCAATGTCCGACTCCGGGTCGACTGTCGCGATGGAGGACGAGAAAAAAGCGTGGCGACGCGTCCAGCGCGTTTAGTGGGTGACCCCCGCTATGGTTAGTCATCGGCCCGGCCGACAGACAGCCCGACAGACCCATGCATACATGCATACATGCATACATGCATGATGATGAACCGGGTCTCGACAAACGGCAGACTCGCAGCCTGGGAGAATGAATGGGCGGGTAGACGGCATCGAACCACACATTTGTCGAGCTTATGATCATCTCGATACCTTTCTTTTACTCTTCACGGATACCTCTCACCTACAATTCCACTCCTCTGCTGGCAACGCTGCGCGTCGCATCCCGGCACCGGCACGTGCTCCCCGCGTCGTAGACGTCGTTGGTGGCACAGCCCGCCTCCTCCACCCTTTTTCTTCCGCTGACTGACTCGAGTCTGACGACAAAGACGACGATGATTTGAAGCCTTGACTAGACTTAAAAGCAATCACAAAAACATGGCCGACGCAGACGTTGCCACCAAGGCGCCCGAGAGCGACGCCCACGACTTCAGTGATGTCGTCGTCGGCGAGCATTGCGTCACCGATCGTCCGACTCGTATGCGCCCCTTCTCTCTGTTCCCCTCTTTTCTCCTCGACTGACGGGCATTTCCCCCAGCCAGCGGCCAGTCGGCTACTGGTGAGATTGTCGACTTCAACGGTGTCCAAGTAAGCTTTCGTGCAACCGCATCCGCCCAACTCTCGTTGAAGCCCTCCAGGTCTACATCTCCAAGCCAGCCGACTATCCGCACGCTCCATCGCGCCTCCTTCTCCTCCTCACCGGCGGCACCGGCATCAAATCGACCAACAACCAGATCCAAGCCGACAAGTACGCCTCCGCCGGCTTTCTCGTCCTCATGCCTGATCTCTTCGACGGCGACACGGCGCCCGTGGCTACCGCCATCACCGACGACTCCGCCTCGCTGCTCGACCGCTTCAAGATCAAGGCCGTCGAGGTGACCAAGTCGTTCATGATTGACATGTGGCTTGCGCGCATCACCCCGGATAAGGTTATGCCTGTTCTACACCGCGTCATCGACGCCGCACGCGAACGCTTTGCCGACTCGGTCAATGGCGGGGGGGGCATCTACGCTGTCGGATACTGCGTCGGCGCGAGGTTCGTCCTGTTGTTGTCGCGCGAGATCCGCGACCGCTATGCCGCCTCCAGGGGCCCGCATATCAAAGCTGGTGCCATTGCCCATCCGGCCTCTGTCGTCCCGGACGATTTTCGTCACATCAAGGTGCCACTAAGCTGGGTGTGCATCGAGGACGATCCCTTATTCCCGGACGAGGTTCGATCGGCGGGGGAGAAGGCCCTGTCCGATGCAAATCTCGAGCACGAGGTCAAGGTGTATCCGGGTGTTCCTCACGGTAAGCTCCTTTTTTTTTGGGGGGGGG
>LAZP02000014.1:20294-93880 GCA_001272575.2 Ophiocordyceps unilateralis | reverse complement strand
TGTATATAAGAATATGTATGCCTATATATATATATATATATATATATCTATATCAACCCCTTTACTGCTCTCCTCTTCCCGTCTCTTCTCTTCTTCCGCCGCTCTGCGTTCCATCTCTCCTGCTTCAGCCACTTACCTCTTCTACCTACATACCTTTTAATAATCACCATCATCACCATCTTCTTCTTCTTCTTCTTCTTCTTCTTCTTCTTCTTCTTCTTCTTCTTCTTCTTCTTCTTCTTCTTCTTCTTCCTCTTCCTCTTCCTCTTCTCCTTCTCCTCTTCCTTCTTCTTGATCCTCTCCTCTTCCTTCTCCCCTTTCTCCTCTTTCCCTCTCCCCTTCTCCCCTCTCCCCTCCTCATCTTGTAGTAGTATACCCTACTCCTCTCCGCCACAGCCCCCAATCTGAACACAGGCCAACCGGGTAGTCATTCACACCCCGTTCACCGAAGCATCTGACCCAAGACCATGACGCGCAACAAACGCCATCGCCAGGATCATGATTCACCAGGCCTCGCACTTTCTCACCGCAGCTGGCTGCGAAACTGCTTTCAAGGCACAAACAAGGCCCCCTCCCCCTAACATCCATTTCATACCACTCCATCTTGGCACGTAGATGACGAACCCTTCCACCATGGCTCCCCCCCTTAAGCTGCGGCCACATTGGAAGTCTCTCGAGAAACAAGGGAGACGAATGAAGTGACTTGTCTCACGCCTCAACCCATTTTCTCAATGGCTCATGGCCGTCAAGCCCGAGGCCCTCACGCGATGCGCTGCCGACACGTCCCGACACTGCCCGATCTGCATGTGCCAGCAACGGCACGCAATGCTTTTGGTCTAGAGTACAGCTTAAGTACAACGCTTTCAAATAACATTAAAAAAGCCAACAACCGTAAAAAGGGGCAATGATCGCTAAGTCGAAAGGCAGAGCATTCGGAAACAACAGCCTCGCGCGACATCGTCGAGCAACGTCACACCGCCTGGTCGCAGCAAACGCCAGTAACAACAGACTTGCCTCGTCCGCGCTTGCACCTTTACTCCATCCTCATACCGCGCTAGACTCCCATCGACCTCATCGCAGACTCCGTCACGGAAGACTTCGACCAAAGGAGGCCACGACGGCATCGAGTTCGTCGTCGACGGACTGGGCCTAAGCTAAACCGTTGACATCACCACCGAATTCGCCAGCATCAATGCCACTGTCGCCGGCATCAACACCAGGGTGGACGTCATCGACGCCATCATGACCGGCGCCGGCGTTTTGAGAGCCAGCACTGGGGCCATGAGAGCTGGCTCCGGCGCCTTGGGAGTTGGAGCCGGCACCGTGAGAGCTCGAGCCGGCGCCATGAGAGCTGGAGCCGGCACCGGCGACTTGAGAGCTGGCACCGACACCGGCACCGGCATCTCGAGAGCTGGAACCGGCACCGGCATCTCGGGAGCTGGAACCGGGCAAGTCGGATACAGTAGGGTCTTGTTCCTTGGCTTGATTCGCGGCACCAGCCCGGTCAGGCGGTGGGTCCATCATGGCGAGGGCGAGGCCGTAGCCCGCGACGAAGCCGTGGCCGCCCCCGCCCCCGTACTCTCTCGGTAGAGAGTCGGCAATGGAAGGAAGCTTGGTGGCCAGCTCGGCACCAGACGACAGAGAGTAGTTCCTGCGCAGCGCGGGAAACGGGAGCAAGCGCTTCGCCGTGCTGTAGGCCCCGGATACGAAGCCCGGCACGTTGACAAAGTACCTTTGGGCGAGCATCTCCGGGTAGGCCACGGCGAGGATGCTGCGAATCTCACGGCTTATCGACTGGAAAACTCGCCGGAAGCCGAAGAGGTTGGCGTTGTCGTGATCGTGAACATGGATGATGCCGTACGGGTCTTCGCCCGTGAACGCCATGGGCTCGACGACTTGGTTAAGCATGAGCAGATTCATGCCCAGCTCCATGAGTGCGATGCGAAACCTGAGATACCTGCGGGCCATGACCGTCAGCCGACATGCGTCGACGAGCAGCAAAGGGGGGACAGGACGGACTCGTCGAAGTTGCCAAAGGTAGCCTTCTTGTCCCTGATGTTACTGTAGATGTGCCAGATGATGACCTGGTTCCTGGCATCAGCCTGGCCCACACCAGCACCTTCTTCGTCAGCCTCGTCAAGGCCAACTTGTCTGTGAAGGGTAACGAAGCCGAGGCCCCCAAACTTGTTGTGATCGAACTCCTGCAGAGCGAGCTCCGCTGGCCGCCACCTTCTGCGCCACTTCAGTGCCTTGACGAGTTGTTCAGCCGCCGCTTCCCCGTCCCAATTGTTGGCACGCAGGAACTTGACCAGCACCACCCGCGTTGGCATCGAGTCCATCTGAAGCTCGATTCCCCACATCTCCGGATGGTCCGCCTGGGCTATCAAGTCAGGCAAGCGTCCCTGGAGTCGAGAGAAGAGGACTTCATGTCGGTCGAGCGCCATTTTCATGACTGGAAGTGTGAACGAGTGGAAAAAATGAAGATGCTAGGGGGCAAGGGGGGGAAGGGGCAGTAAACGATGAAGAGTCCCAAGAGATGGCGAGTCGCGAGCGATAGAGAGGTCCAAGAGAATGAGCAATGCCAAAAGATGGAGAGAGAACAAAACCCGGATGATGGCAAGGAGAAAAGAAGCCGAGGGCGGGGGAGGGGAAGAAGGGACACAAGATAGTGTATCGACTTTGGTGCAAGAAGAAGCCATCGCGGACGGCAGGTGCACCAGGCTGAGGACCAGCTTGCCCCTTCTACCTCTTCCAGCTTCCCCGGACGGCCAAGCAAGCTCGTCCATCCTCGTCCATCCTCCCGGAGTCAAACACCTTCTTGCACCGGCAATACGCCCTTGCCCTCTCGCCACCTGTGAGCAGCCTCAGCCTCGGCAGACCGGAATCCCCGCGCTGTCCGTACCTAGGCACGCAACAGCCGCGACGACATGCCCATCCTCTCCACTCCGGCAGCCGCGCTTCAGACAGATGAAAGAAACGAAGGCTCACTGGGGGCAAGCTGGCAAGGGGGGGAAGGCTCACGGGAGGGGGGGCAAGAGTGTGAAAAAGAGCACCGCAATTGCATCCTTGCTCAACGTTGCCTGCCTTCACAAATCTGCTTAAGAATTGTCCCAATGCTGACGCCTCATGAGTCCCGTAGTCCTTCTGCCCCGTACACCCACCAGGTAGGCACCTATCCGTGATAACCTCGCACGTCGCACGAAGTACACACGCCCAAACTGGTTTTTAGACGCCTCCTCTCTCTCTCTCTCTCTGTCGCCCTCTGTGGACAATCTCTCTGCCTGCCCACGGAAGATCCCAAGGTTCATCGCCAACAAGAGTCCCCCGTCTAGCAGTCAGCTTTTTATCCCCCAAGGTTTCGCGCCATTTTTTACCATCTCGGGCAGCAACATAGTTCGTCAAAGGACGCAAAGCAGCCGGAGCGAAAAGCAAAGAACCGAAAGAGAGGGGAGGAAAAACGAGCAAGGGGAAGGACCACGGAATACTGAAGAGGATTTTGTCAGTAATGCGGCAAGGCCCGGGACAGGATGCGCTCCACGGCCGAAAACTCGGCAACGGCCACCTGAGCCAGCGTCATATAATCGAAGTGCGGCCCGAAGCCGTGCCCCAGCTCAGCCCAGAAGTAGCCCCAGTAAAGGTCCGTCTGCTGGCCCTTTTCCTGCAGCTCCGTCCGGGCAGCGTGCGGGCGACTCACCATGTCGCGCTGCGTCTGCTTGCGGATCACGGTGATGTACCACTATTAAACCATCTCCGTCAGCCTCTGTCATCGGATTGAACGGAATTTCTCTCACCTCGATGAGATCCAACGGCGTGCCCGGCTTGGGCGCCAGCGAATACTGGTGCCGCCACGAATTTGCGTATCGTGGCTGTCCATAAAAGCGCTGCTCCGCCTCCGGCACATTGAGCAGCCACGCGATGTTGTCCTTCATCAGCGGCGTGAAACCCGGGCAGGCCAAGGCCGCATTGGTCAGCCGCGTGAGCAGTTGCTGCGTAAGATTGACGGCGTCGCAGCCGCGCTTGACCTTGTCCGAGAGAACTTGGAGCAGCCGCTCCGTCGCAATGTACATGGCGTGCCGCTGGCTCACCGTGATCCGGTCCGTGGCGTACCACGGAAATTTCTTGAGCGTGCTGATCAGACATTCGTAAGGGCGCTGCGGACAGTCCCTTGAGTAGGGAGACTGTAGGCCAATTAGCAGACTGGAGGCCAACCCGAGAACGGCTTGAACTTACTCGATGGGGCACCTCGACATGCTTGATGAGCATAACCATTTCCTCTTCCGCGATGAAGCCTCGGAAATTCTCCCATGCAAACTGCTGGTTGAGCGGCTTCATCTGCGGCGTGGCCCCGTCCCAAATCAGGCCGCAGGCCAGCGGAAAGAGGTCTTTCATCAGACTCCCCTGGCTCGAAAGCTCGACCTCGATGGGCCTGTCCCCGAGGCGGCTGGGCCGCCCAGCCAGAAGATTCTGCTGGTGCTTGTCGACGGCTTTCATGGCCTCGTCAAGGCTGGTAAACTCGACGTAGGCGTCCATTGTCTTGCTCGTGACGCGCTCCATGATGATGTGCACCGGCTCATCCGAGTCGTTGAGAATTTTCGAATTACGCCCAACCAAGGCAATTACCTCGGCACGCTTCGTAGCGAACGGAATCTGGCATCTGTCAGCTCAATCTCTCACAAGGCTAGCCACCAAACATACATTCTTGAGCTTCACCACGCCAAAGTTCATGGGCTGCGCCAAGCGCGGCGCCTCCACGAAAGGAAAAATGTCGGGATCCAAGGCAGTGGCGAGGAGCGGTAACCCGGTCGGCGTGTTGATGAGGCCTCCCAACTCTGCAGAGCAGCCATCCGATGTGCCTGCGGCCGCAACCTCCAGGCCTGGGCGCAACTGTGCCAGAGCCTGGCCAGAAGCATCCGACTGAGGCTGTGGGTCGCTGATCACACCGCCCAGGTCGAACTTCGGCGGAGGGCCGCCGTCGGCAGCCAGCTGGCCCGGCGTGCGCGGAGCATAGCTTCGTGGCTCAGTGAGGTTGCCCGACACGGTGCTTGCCGGGCTGAAGTAGCCGCTTGGGCGCCCGCCGTCACGTCCCTGTGACGAGCTCGGGCTGGCGTGGCCGATAACAGTGCTGCACGACTGACTCTGAGGGAAAATGTTCGTCGACGGTTTATTGACCGCCTGCTTCCACTGACCGACGGACTGCGACTCAAACGCAGGAGCTGCGCTCGAAGCATCTTCCTAAGAAGCTTCGGGCTTCCAGCCCCCGCTGTTGCGCAGCGTGTGGTGCAAGAGTTCAAGAGTCATCTGATTAAAAGGCGCCGAGCTCGACCCGTTGGCCACCGTTTCAGTGCCGCCAGCTGAGCCACAGCCGTTGGGCCGCTCCCTCAAGCTTCCGCCACGTCCACGATTCTTCTCGGCCGCCAAGTGAGCGTTGGCGATGCGAGAATTGGCGTCGTCGGGCTCAAGCTTCTGGCCGGCGTCCTTGGTTCTCTCAGCCATGGTCATGGCCCTGCCCCGTCTACCAGCCATGATGAGATGCCTGTGTGAAGTCTGGTCAGAAAGCTTCGAATGCTGAAGTGTTTCAGAGTTGAGGGGGTGCAGCCAAAGACGGAGGGGCACTGTCCGGAGTTCGGGGAAAGAAAAAGAGAGGGAAACCCGCGAGAATTTCTTGATGAGTTGAAATGAGCGAGAAACAGGGTGAAGACTTTGTGCTCGGGCAAGGGAAGATGCTTTGAGGCGTAAGATTTTCCCGCCTTACCTTTTCTCGTGTGTTTTGCGAACCAGAAAGCGACGAAAATGCGAGATGCACGGTTGAATCAACTCGCTGCCCCAGGAGGCTTGACTCGAGACGAAAAGTAGAAGCGAGGGTGAAAAGCGAAATGAAGAGACGAATAGAAAGCTAAAGGAAGGGCGGCGGACGAGGGCGACCGCAACGACCGCCAAGGTCTGTCGAGTCCTCGCATTCAAAATCGAGGATGAATAGGAAAACGTGGCGGGGCTTTAAATGCGTGGGGAAAAGGCGGGTTCGTTCCTCAGGTATCAAGGGGGCTGCCGAGGCCTGACAGCGGTCACAGGCGCTTGCAAGGGAGTTGGCCAATAGAGAGAGATTCGGCCTGTTGCGCCTCGGGCTATTTGCTGTTGCTCGGGCTACACACATACATCATTCGGTGCGGCATTCGAGGCCTGCACTTGATTTGCGTAAGCCTTGTGCTGCATGGCGGTGTCACCTGAGGAGCAAACTGCAGTTGTGTCGTGTGCTCAAAGCTGGCGACTGTCGAGAGAACCTTGCTTGCAGAGTCGCACGTGGCCCACAAGGAGCATTCTGCTCGTCATCTCACAGGTGGCGCAGTCCTGTCGGCAGATGAACGAGGACATCCCTCAACCACGTGTCATTTCCTCTACCTCGACTGTGGCACTGACTCTAATCTCATCAAGGCAGCTACCCCTGCCTGTACGGCGCGTGACTGCTGAAATGACGTCCGTGAAACAAGCACGGTTGATCTGCCCGAACTAAACAGCCTCATCGCCTTAGTCAAACTGCATGGGCAAACGTTAGCACAGATTCAGAGGTCAAGCACGGAAACGAGAAGAGGCTCGTCACACCGGCGTCAAGAACGACTCTGCGACGAATCTCGCCCTTGCATTGAGCTGTCCCAGGGTCAGCTGTGAGTCATGGCCGTTGCGGGCTGGAGCCATACGAAGAGCTTCATCTCGGAAATTTCTTTGTCGACATCCTCCATAAACTGAATGATGAAATCTACAAGTTTGTGCTTGAGCATATCGTCCGTGTGAAAATTCGTGATGAGGAAAGAAATGTCATAACCCTGGCAGCGAGGCGTCAGCACCCAGCTTCTCGGCCGCTCGAAGAAGGAAGCAGTCGGACCTTGATGGGTTTGCGACGTAAAATGAAGAAGGATTCTGCCCGTTGTGTCAAGAAGCGGGTGAACTTGTGGACAAGGATGTGCTCAATCTCATCGGCCTGCTTGATCTTGATGCTGATGCGGATCGAGTTGATGCTCGGCTCGATCAGGACTCGCTCGTTCTCGTTGCGCGACACCGTCAACGGCGTCAATAGCACCTCGGGCGACGTCTGGGCCTCAATCTCGGGCACGTTGTGTCGTTCCGCCGTCTGCGAGGCGAAGTTGGACAGCGTCAGGGCGGCCGTCAGACTGCTGCGCACGCATTGCAGGTACGGCCGTAGGGATTGAGACTAGGAATCGGTCAGCGCAGCTGCGAGGCTATAATGACGGCGATTAGGGTGACAGAAGCAACTCACCATGACTGCGGCAGAAAGCGGGAACCGGTGCTGGGGATCGCGGTCCGGACGGCTGTCGTCGAGGTTCGACGTTGAGGCCCAGGAGCTCAGCGCTAGGAGCGTGACGTTGACGTGGGGCGGCCGGAAGCCGGAGAGGCGGGTCACGTGATGACTACCAACTCTGTCCGGCAGCTGCAGGCGTCGAAATGCCCCGACAAAGCGGGAAAATGATAGACATGCTACATAGTCATAAAAATTATAAAACTTTTGAGGGCTGAGCTCTACGCAGGCGCCACTCCACAGTTGCGGCGTCGCAGCGTAGCAAACAAGGCGTGGCAATCGATGCACGGATATGGAGGCAGGCAAACTCTACCCATGCGTGCCTGGCTACCTGGTGTTGCGTCATAACAATCTATGATGCGCAGATAAATGTTTAGCAGCGTGAATAGGAGCGAGAGTTTAATCCGGGATTGTGGATTTTATAAATTAGTACGAGGGCAACTCCTTCAAGGTGCTCTTCGTCACAGCGGCGTAGTTCTCTCATTCCAGCCTCATTCATCACCAGGCCTCAGCCACAGCACTCACCAGCCACAAAACTTGTGGCGGTAACGCGTACCTCTCTGCTCAAATATCCGTTGAGGTACCAAGCTTCTTCCTGTTCCTTCCATCATCTTCCTCCATCCTGTATCTTGACTTGAGATATCTCCCAACACTTTCAACCGTCGAGAGCGACGTCATCACCTTGGCTCCCTCACCATGGCGGCAGTCACAGGTATACAATCTGATCTTCCGCCCCCGCCCGCCATACCTCTCTGACCTCCGCAGTCGTCGTGAAGCACCAGGGCAAGAGGCACGACGTCGAGGTTGACCCTGCGTCCACGGGCGAGGACTTCAAGCTTCAGCTTTTCAGCCTGACAAACGTCGAGCCGGCGCGGCAAAAGATCCTCATCAAGGGCGGCCAGCTCAAGGATGAGGCCGACATGGGCAAACTGGGGCTCAAGGCCGGCCAAGTCATCATGATGATGGGCACTCCGAGCTCCAGCGGAGGCAACCTCGTCCGCCCAAAGGACCCCATCAAGTTTGTCGAGGACATGACAGAGGCCGAGAAAGCTCAGCAGTTGGACGCCACCCCGGCCGGCCTTGTCAACCTCGGCAACACCTGCTATCTCAACTCGACGCTGCAAACGCTGCGTTCCATTCCCGAACTCAATGCGGCTTTGCCCGAGTACGGTCCCACCAGGTCGTCGACCCTGGCGGAGGTTGACCTGGCCCATCACCTGTCCCGTCTGTACAAGGACATGGGCCGGACGCAGGAGGCCTTTCCGCCCGTCGATTTCCTCAGCGCCCTGCGCTCCGCCTTCCCGCAGTTTGCTGAAAGATCCAAATCAGACAATGGTTATGCTCAGCAGGACGCCGAGGAGGCCTGGTCTCAGATCGTCCAGAACCTGAAGCCCAGAGTCAAGGTCAAGGACTTGGCTGGCACCGACGACGTGCTCGTGATTGACAAATACATGGCCGGCCAGCTAACGTCAACGATGGAGTGTCAAGATCCGGAGGCAAGCAAGGCAGGCGAGAAGACCGTGGTCCAAAAGGAAACCTTCTACAAGCTCAGCTGCCATATCGACGGCACGACGAATCACTTGCGGAACGGCATCCTGGCCGCGCTCAGCGAAAAGATTGAAAAGAAATCGGCTGTGCTGGACCGCGAAGCCGAGTACAAGAAGACGTCAGCGATTTCTCGCGCCCCCAAGTATCTGACAATCCATTTTGTGCGCTTCTTTTGGAAGCGTCAGACTCAGAAGAAGGCCAAGATCATGCGCAAGGTGACGTTTCCTCAGGAGCTGGATGTTGTCGAGTTTTGCTGTGACGACCTGAAGAAGGCGTTGATTCCCGTCAGGGACAGGGTGCGCGAAATCCGCAAGGACGAAGAGGACATCGAGCGGGCCCGCAAGCGCCGCAAGAAGAACCACGAGGAGCTACTGGCGGACATCCCGGGGGGTTCTGGGCTGGCATCGAGTAGGAAGGACGACAAGACGACCAAAGCCAAGGACGCGGTCGACGGCAACGCGGGCACGGACGAGACGTTCAAGACGGACGCCGAGATCGACGCTGAAAAGGATGCGGCGGTGCTAGCGGCCAAGAAGGAACTGCACGCCATGATCGACCCGAGTCTTCGGGACGACGACGGCGCCAACCAGTCCGGGCTATACGAACTACGTGGCGTGGTGACGCACCAGGGCGGCAGCGCCGACAGCGGACACTACACGGCTTACGTCAAGAAGTCGGCGCCGGTGGACCCCAAGACGGGCAAGAAGGGCGAAGAGGATGGCATGTGGTGGTGGTTCAACGATGACAAGGTGACGGAGGTGTCGGTTGACAAGATCGAGGGTTTGGCGGGCGGCGGCGAGTCGCACTCGGCCCTGATTCTGCTCTACAAGGCCATCCCGCTCCCCACGGCGGACGGGACGATGGAGTAGGCTCTAGGAGCCGACGACCGGAGGTGCCCGGCGTCCGGGTTTCGCAAGGGATAAACTCAGCGGCACGGATGCGACGAGATGCATGGGCTATTTCCTTGTTACTTTTTTTGGGTCATGCTTAGTGGGGTATCGTCAAGTGATGCCGTCCGTCTCTACAATGCAGCGCCGGTACTGCCCCCGTACGTCGTATGAAGTCTCGCCAGGAGCTGAGTGTGGTGCCATGCAGCGCACGGCGTCGTGGGAGCCTATCCCTTGGCGGCCTCGTCGCCACTTCTCCTCTTGGCCACCTTTCTTTGCTGCTCTTGGTCGTATCGAAACCATTCCTCACTTCTCCGCTGCCACTCGATCTCCAAGCGACGCTTCTCCGCCTCGCGCTCCCGCACAACTTTTTGAAAATCGGCCAGCTTCTTCTCCAGCGTCGCTTTTTCTTTCATCAATAGCGACTTGTGTTCTTCGAGAATGGCAATCTTCTCGACAGAAGGTGTTTCTTGGAACTTGTTGTAGTCCTGGCGAGATGGACGCTATGTCAGCCACTGCATTCCGCAGCTGGAGGAGTCGCAAGATGACAGAGGGCAGCCGCGAGACGGGGGAACGGTGAACACACGTCTAGCTTTTGCTTCTCGGTTTTGAGCGTCGCGCCGAACAGGGTGCCAAAGGTAACAGCCGCGCCGAGGCTGCAGGCAGCGACGGCAGCCCTGATCTTAAGGTGGCGGCTGAAAGGGCGCGACATTTGGGGGGACGGTGTCGGCAGGCAAACTTCTGGAGGCGAATGTCACCAAAGTTCGCGCCAGATTTCGTCCGCGAGCCGCTGCCGCGTGTCGATGTTCATGCCCCGAGCAGGGGAAGACGAGGTGGACGAGGACAACGACGACGACGACGACGACGACGACGAGGAATAGATAGACGAGGAGCGGCGAGGCGGTGGCTGGCAGGGGTTGTTGACGTTAAAGGTTGTCAGCTCGACGTCCTCTTGAGCCTTGGAGTCGTCGTCTGTCAGAGTCGGGGCAGACGAAGACGAGGTCGAAGCCAGTGACGTCGATGAAGACGAGGTGAATATGGAGGTCCGGCTGGTAGGCAGCGAACCGATGAGTAAGCGCGCAGCAGCGGCCATGCTGGCCGACGACAATGAACGCACGTGAGCTCGGCGTCAGGATGAAAGCTCACGACGACAATGACTCAAAAGCAAGAGGAAGCGAATAATTCTGCAAAGGAATACCAGAAGAGAAAAAATGGGGCAGCCCATACAAAAGAGAGAAGGGTGTTGAGAAAAAAATTTGGGGTAAAAGAGATGGCGAGATTAGCCTTATGACAAGGCAGAATGAGAAGGAGAAACCTCAAGCAGATTAGGGGAAATCAGCAGAGGCCAGAGCCTTGCTGTTCACCTGCAGCGTGGCAGAGGCGTCGGAGGCGTCGGAACCAGGCGTGAAACAAAAAAAAACCAAAGATCAGTGCGCGGCGGTCATCGGCCGCCACGATGCGACGCTCGAGGCTGGAGGTTGAAACGGAGGAGGCTGCGGCGGCGATTCCCCGTAGCGGTAGCGTCCGACGCGGGCGAATTATCTATTATGGTCAAGCTTTCCCCCCCCCCCCAATCTTCTCTCTCCGGCTCGAGAGATCAGACAATGCCGGCGGAAAGGGGGATTTGCGAAGGGATGGCTGGCTGACGTCGGCTTTTGGCTGGGTAGGTTATGCTGGCGTTGAGTCAGGACATGGATAATAGCAGCGCGAGGCTTGGAAAAATTTGACGCTTTCATACCCTGCCGTTTCCATCATTCATCATTCATACTAATAGCGGGCCCTTTCAGGTTGGTTCCAATGACGGACTGGCTTCTAAGTGTAAACTCAACCCAACGGGCCGCTCGCTATATCCCCGCATTCGAATGCGGCCCGGTTTTCTCAGGGGGAAGAGAAAGGGGACCGTGTTGACGGACCCCCCCCCCCCCCCCTTCCCCCCTTTCACTCCCCGGCGAAGAGTGAGGGGGGGGGGGGGGGAGAAACTACTAATCTAGATGCCGAGTCGCGAGAGGCGCAGCTTGCTTGACTCCAGCTGGATCCCGGGCCGCTGCGTGGTCCGAGTCGGGCGGGCGGGGGTTGCCGGGCGTTGTCCGATCTTGACAAGCTGGGGCTCGGCGGTTGAATCGAAGCCGTGTTTACTTGCTCTGGCTCTGTCCATGAGTATCAATCATCGTAGACGCACCACCTCCGTCCCTTCTCATTCGTTTTCTTACGCACATCATCTCAGGGGTCGTAGCCGGCGGAATCCTCGGCCTCGAGCAACCGGACCTCACCGCCCTACTTCGATATCCTGCGTCTCGTCCGACTGGTTTGTGGGATGGCTGTGCAGGTGTTCGCAACACCTTGGCTCGTCTGTCTACATCATTCGCCCAAGATTTGCTCCTTCTTGCGTATTGTTTTAGTTTCAAATCAACAGCAGCACCCGGGTGATTGGGGATACCGGAATCAAGTACCCGTGGGCAGACGCTCAGGATGCCCTAACGCTTGATCCGTTTGTTCTATAGATAGAATCGACGAGTCGAGGCTTGTCTTCTCACCCAGCCCTTGAGGCTGGTTTTAACAGTAAAACATATCTTCTTCAATCCATGATCCTTGCTTTCCCACCCATTTACAAGTGCGTCTCCGAGTCATAAGTAGTGCCAGATCCCGGGGAGACTCCCTGCCTCAGCGCCGTAACCTCAGATGTCGACTACTTCGCTTGCCGTAAACGTCGTAGAACGTAATGTGTGTAGTCCTTGACCAACAACGACTTGTGCAAATCACACCGTGCCGCTTATGCTCAACTCCCGAATCTCCTGCAGAACCTGCTCTACACGAACGTCCAGATGACCTTCGGCATACTGCTCCCTCGTGTCAGCATCAAGATATTGCTGCACCTGGGCCATGCGCGAGTATGCTTCTGCGCAGAACCGCAGCTGGATCTTGACGAGCGCCTCAAAGGTGGGATCGAGGTACGGGACGCGCAGGTCGATCAGTTGAGGCAGTTCGGTGCTGAGCTGTTCGTTAAGCTGCTCGTAGGCGCTCTTGGCCATCTCCAACTCCTTCTCGGTGCGCGGCAGCTTCGTGGCGTCCTTGTCGGGCTTTTCGGCCAGCTTCTTGACCTTGGCTCGTAAGGCGTCGTAGTCGAGTAACTTGTGCGAGCGCTTCTTTATGCACTCGTTGACGTCGGGGAAATATGCGCAAAAGCGTGAAATGGGCTCGAGGACGGTCGTCCGGTACGGGCCGTCGAGGGCCTTGATTGTCTCGGCATCGAGATCCTCAACTGCCTGCTTGTAGCTTCTGCTGACGCCGTCCTTGGCGCCCAAGTCCCCGTAGAAGGCGTCGATTGTTTCTGCTATTCTCATTTGCGACGCAGTCATGGCTGCAGGCAAGGACAGTCAGCGGGCGGGAGGCGTGCGGTAAGGTTCCGGCGCACCTCTGAGTGAGTCGAGATAGCCTTTGGCTTCCTTTTGCAGCCGTAGCGATGCCGCCTCCATCGTTCGGAACCGTCTGGTGCGGAGAGTCAGCATGGCGCGGCAAGAAGACGCGCGTCGGGGCTGTTGTCGAACCTCTCTTCCACTTCATAATCGCGATCGTTTGTCTTCTCCACGTGCCCTGACCAGAGAGTCAGCCATCAGGAGGGAGCGGCTCCCGCGAGGGTCAACGACGACGCACCAGTCTTCATCATAACCTGCGTCGTCGCGCGTCCGACGTTCTTCTTGAACCCTGCTCCGAGTCAGGCATTCATCCCAGGTTGGCGTCACGATCACACGCACCCGCCCACGACATGGTGGCTGTGGTTTTCCAGGCAAGACCAAGGGGAGACGGTAGAGGAGGCTCTCGATAGGCAGCGGATTCTACAGTCGGGCAAGTCGAGGAGTGATGGTTTCGAGGCAATCGATGACGATTCGACTTGTTGAATACTCACTCTGACGATGGGCAAAAGGCTGACGCAGCCAAATCGGCGCCACGACGTCAGTCGCCGACGCCGAGGTGCTGCGCCGCATAGCACGTGATGTGGGGACAAGCTTAGACGGATTAGGTAATGCTGCTCGTGGGGCGAGGCACGAGGCAGACACACCACAAGACGCACCAGGCACCTAAACGTTGCCGTGTACTCCGGCAGCCCATCTGGCGGTAAAGATACTTTAGCAGCGCCGCTGTTCCTCACGGGCGGGAAAGAAAAACCTTGCGGGAGGGCAAAATCTCCAGCGTCCGGCCATGTTCAAACCGCACTTCCTCGTCATCAGTCTGGGGAACCCTCTACCAAAGTATGACACGCTGCACTCGGCCGGCCATTACGTCCTCCAGGGCCTCGCCGATGCCCTCGGCCAGCACCCTTTGCGCGAGGCCAGGTTGGGGAGCCTGCCAGCCTGTTTCGCATCAGAGGGACTCAAGCACACGCTGGTGCAGTCGCCGGTGCTCATGAACACGTCGGGCAAATTTGTCGCCGACGCCTGGCGTCACATGTGTCAGCTGCGCGACTCATCTCTTCTCAGCCTTGTCCTCGTCCACGACGAAATGGAGGCCCGAGAGGGAGCTGTCTCCCTCCTTCCCTGGAGCCGCAGCGCCCGAGGACATCGCGGCGTCAAGGACGTCCAGGCCCGGCTCCGGCAGGAAGCCTTTCCGACATCTCCTATGGCGCGTATAGCCGTAGGAATTGGACGGCCAGAAGAACGGGATGTTGCCACGGTGGTCGACTACGTCATGTCTCGAATCTCCGGCAAGTCTAAGATGGCTTTGAAGAAAGATGCTGCCCAGCACGTGGCCCGCTCGTTGGGCAGATTGGAGCAACGCTGGCGGGACGAGATAGCGGACGGAAAACAGGACCCTGGGATCGGCTGGGCGAAGCGGATGACGAAGGACCGATGATGAAGCTCTTCTCCTGGTTTCCGCTTTCGGCGCGCTTTCTTGCGCTTGGATCGCGTCCAGATTTAGATCCCATCGCCACCGAACCAAGCGCGTTGTACGTACATCACTAACGCGGCGGCATCATGCACGGTAAAGTCCAAAAGAGGGGGAGCGTTCGGCAAGGATTAGACACGGCACGGAGCGATTGTGCTCGACAAAGAGTCCATGTTCCCCCCTTATTGACGGCGACGTCGCAGTACAGAGTACAACATTATCCGTCATCCGTGCAGCTTCGTCTGCGTTTCCGCCATGCAAGGATTTCTCTAGGGGAGGAGGGAGGGCAAGTTTCCTCTCGGACGCCGCCGTGTCCCTCCGCATACCGCCGCTGGTCTGGAGCGAAGAATGCGGCAAGCAACACGAGCGAGCCCAAACGCCGACACTGAACAACGGAGAAATGAGGCTCTACATGTTTTCCCCCCTGTCGCTGTCTCTCTCGTGAGACGGGTGCAGGGGTGAAAAAAAGAAAAGAAAGGAGGAGAAGATCAGGGGCGAAAAAGGCCGAACCACAAAAGCCCAACTCCAGGACTTCAACATCACACGGGGAACCAGCGTGAATAGCGTCCCCTGTTAGGCAGCTAAGCCCGCCGCAGAGGCCAGCCCGGATCGTCTGACATTCCTTCTCGCGCCCTTCTCCGTTAATTTCAAGCTGCCTGCGCATCGTCTCCGACGGACGCTCTTTTTCACATGTTTTCTACCGGATTTGTTTGGTCCCTCCACTTTTGTCTTGCCCCCTTTCTTCGCCCATGTTCGCCCGCCCACGCGGCAACGGCCGAATGCCGGCTGCCACAGCGCCCCTGTTGCGAGCCCTTTTGAAATAAGTACATACATACCCAGGTATGTAGGTAGGTAGGTATGCACATATGGTTGCACATACATGCAGCCATACATACACACATTTATACATGCATACTGCTATCGGCAGCAGGATAACTGGTGTTTATGCAGCACGCCCTGGGTTTTCCCCGTTATAGGATCAACATGACATGTCTCTCGCGGAACCTGTCCCTCTCAAAACCTGTCTCTCCTAAACCATATCCATCTCGGGGACTATCCCTTCAGGGAGAGGCGCTATACCTCGGTGCCTATGAGAGCCCTCGAGCTTATCATCTGGTCGTCGAGATAAGCACATCCCCAGGCGCTTGGGGGCCGGTGCTTGGGGGCCGTGGCCTGTCCGTCGTCTAGCCTTGCTCTCCCCGTGCTCGTGCTCGTGCTTGTGGAGACCTGCCATGCGGCCGCACCCCGTGGTGACAGCCTCGCTTGGCCCGTACCGTACATTGGCTTGGGGTCGGCCTCCGATTAGCTGCTTCAGCCGGCCGGAGGGCTAGGATGTCAAGATTATAACGGGCCTCAATTTTGTCTGTTGCTTCTTCTTCTTCTTCTTCTTCTTCTTCTTCTTCTTCCTCTTCCTCTTTCTGGTTTTCTTTTTCTTCTCTTTTCCCTTTCCCTTTCTCTTTTTTTCTTTCCTCGTCTGCGTCGTTGTTTACACTCCCCTTTTTTCTCTCAACCTCGAGATCGAAGCTGGACAGGAACCAGAAACGGCGAACATGGCGACGGCCTACAATGGCACGACCGGCACCGCCGACTCCGGCTACTCGACCAAGGCGACCAACCTCAATGTTTTCTACGACGTACGTCTTTCTTTTTTTTTTTTTTGCCCTTACTATTCTCTCCCCATTCCGGGCACGTTGGGAAGTTCTGACTGTCCTGCAGACGGGCCACTTGGCCTTCCTCACCGTGTCGTCGGTGCTGGTGCTGCTCATGATCCCCGGCGTCGGCTTCTTTTACAGCGGTCTTGCCCGCCGCAAGTCGGCGCTGCAGCTCGTCTTGCTTTCGATGCTCTCCGTCGCCGTCATCGGCTTCCAGTGGTTCTTTTGGGGCTACTCGCTCACCTTTTCTCGCACCGGAAATGCCTTTCTCGGTGATTTGACGCAGTTTGGTCTGATGAAGACGATTGCTCAACCCAACGGGTCCAGCTTGCTGCCTGACATTCTCTTCTGTCTCTACCAGGGCATGTTCGCTTCCATCACGTTCGTCAACTCGACTCTACTACCCTTCTTAAATCTTTGCCCCCTTATTTTTTTTTGGGGCGGGGGGAGGGGGTCTCAGCTGACGTCGTCGACTTCAAAGACCAGCGTTGGCCATCGGAGCCGTGGCCGACCGCGGCCGCATCCTCCCGGCGCTCGTCTTCATGTTCATCTGGTCGACGGTGGTGTACGACCCCATCGCCTACTGGACCTGGAACGCAAACGGCTGGCTCTTCAAGCTGCCGAGCTACGACTTCGCCGGTGGCGGTCCCGTCCACATCTCGTCCGGAAGCTGCGCCCTCGCCTACAGCCTGATGCTCGGACGCCGGACCGGCTACTCGAGCAACGGCGGGTTGCCCTACCGCCCGCACAGCGTCACCAATGTCGTTCTCGGCACCGTCTTCCTCTGGGTCGGCTGGTTCGGCTTCAACGGCGGGTCGGCGCTGGGCATGAACCTGCGCGCCGTCATGGCGTGCTACGTCAGCAACTTGGCCGCCTCCTGCGCCGGCATCACCTGGGTTCTGCTCGACTACCGGCTCGAGGGCAAGTGGAGCACCATCGGCTTCTGCTCCGGCGCCATCGCGGGCCTTGTCGCCATCACGCCGGCCGCCGGCTTCGTCACCCCTTGGGCCGCCGTCATCATCGGAGTCTGCGGCGCGCTTTGCTGCAATTTTGCCACCAAGCTCAAGTTCTTCCTCGGCGTCGATGACGCCCTCGACATCTTTGCCGTCCACGGCGTCGGCGGCATAGTCGGCAACCTGCTAACCGGCATCTTTGGCGCGTGCGTGATCCCCCCCCCCCCGCCCTCCATCTAACTCTTTTCTTTTCCTCCCACCCACCTCGTTCCTCTAATAAGCCTTCTGTCGCAGCTCCTACATCGCCGGACTGGACGGCAACGCGTACCCTCCCATCGGTTGGGTCGACCGCCATTGGGTCCAACTCGGCTACCAACTCGCCGGCGTCTGCGCCGTCTTCTTCTGGTCCTTTAGTCTCTCCTGTCTGATTCTCTTCCTCATGAACCTCGTCCCCGGCCTCTCGCTGCGCGTCTCCGCAGAAGACGAGGTCGTCGGCATCGACGACTGTCAGCTCGGCGAGTTCGCTTACGATTATGTCGAACTTACCCGTCACGTCGCCGACTCCGTCATCAATCTTCCCGACCGTAACGCCTCGTCCGATGGGGAGAAGCATGTTTCTTCGCCTCATACCGTTCTGTCGCTGTGACGGTATCGTCTTGTAGCCCTGTCTACCTACCTACCTGCCTACCTGTCTTGGTAGCTAAGATGGTTTCTTTTTTTGCCGCTTGACAAGGACGGCACCATCACCTTGACAACACACCGTCACCCGACATTCGATTCGTTTCATCCTCCCGTACTCCAGCGACGAAATCGACGCTTGTTTTTTTTTTTTAAAAAAATCACCTTCTCGATCCCATCTGGGCTTTCTACTCTCTCTTCACTTTCCAATCCCCAGAAGCATATACACGAAAAGGTGTGTCATAGGCGTGGGCAACGACGGTTGAGGGCAATCTCACTTTGCCCGCACATCCGCATGATGGTGCAGGACGCAGATGCACGTAAGCCGTCACAAATGATGGACTCCAATAAAAAGGGGAGCGGGGGGAGGAGGAGGGGGGGAAATCAAGGGTTGGGGTGCCAAGCCTAGAAGCTGTTGGAAGAAAATTCAATCCTATTCCATACAGTTGGTCGTGTAGATGCTCTATCCTTGCGTGTCCCCGGCTCTGCGCGTAGTAGCTACCCCAGTAGGCAGGGTCGCGCATCACCGTCATCGTCGCCAAAGCGTATCTCATCTGCCTCCGTCCAACGGTTTAAAATAAAAAAACCCCTCCTCCCCATCGCGTTAGCGACTTGTCTGTTCTGTGTCTCTCTGTCTCTGTCACTTCTCGCCATCCGGCCTAGACGCCTTTCCGTCGTCGTGACGAACTAAAACTCCGCTGATGCAATAATAATGAGCCAGGCTGCACCGACGTTCCGAGAAGAGGTCAGAATCATCGCCTTCATCGGTACAAGAACCGAAACTCGTAGGTAACTAGTACTATTTTCGCTCGTTGGCATAGAGACTCGGCTTCGGTAGCCACCAAGCATAACAATTAAGCCAGTGAGCGGCTGGCCACGCCATGGTTTGTTAAAAGTCCCCCGTACCGTGGGAGAGTCTCGCAATCCTAGTCCAGCTACTCTTGAGGCGAATCCTGGCGCGGCGGCTGCATCGTCGCTGTGCTCGCTCCCGTCGTCGCCCCTCCCAATGCGGCCGAGCTGGCCGGTCGAGACGGGTCCAGCCCGGGGGGCAGAGCAGCAAAAAGGGCCTGCGCTGGGCCATGAGTATTGAGCTGCGGGCCGCCGGCGGTCGGTTCATTGCCCATGAAGCTGGAAAAGACCAACGACCCCATGGACGTCTGGTGAAGGGCGGTGTGCTGGGTCGCGGGATGCGCATGGGTCGAAGAGGAAGCATGTGGATGCTGTCCCGGATTCGGAGACGGCGGGGACACGGCTACGCCCATCGACATGGGTCGGAAAGTCGACATAGGGTGGCCCAACGGCGGAGGAGGAGGAGGCTGGTTCTGGACGTGGCCATCCACTGCCATCTCGTTGCCTTCCAAGGCGGCAAAGTCTTGATATTCGTCGGCCATCTCATCGTCAAAGCCTTCGCCTTCGGTCAAGGGCAGATTGGTGGCCATCGCCTGAGATCGTCGTGCAGCGGCACCGCGAATACGGCTGCCTCCGGCCCGAAACGGTAGGCTCTCTCGGAGTTCCTCGAAGCGAGACGACGTGTTGAGGAACTCGCGAAACTGGGATACCATGCTTCCGGAGAAGACGCAGAAGACGTCTCTCTGATGCTGCGTGAACTCTGCACAGCACATCAGCCGGATCGTCCAGTGTGAATATGACGAGGGCAGGGGCACTTACCCGGGGGCGCGTGACGGCAAAACACCTGGAAGTCTTCCCGCTGGAAAGCGGCAACGCCCGTCAGGCTCAAATGGGTGAGGCGGGGGCACGAGTTCAGTAGTCGCATGATACTCTGGGGTCGCAGTTTAGTAAAGATGCACGGGGATGCGACTCGGTCGGTTCACCTTGAGCGTGAGGTTGACGCAGTAACTCAGATGGACGCGTTCGAGGCTCGAGGCGTAATACTCCCCACCGACGTAGACTCCGTTGGGATCTTTCCGGACGCGAGGGCGATAGGCCGCCTCGGCGAGAGCGAAGACGGACTCATCCGTTATCGAGCTGCACTTGACGAGGCCGATGCGCTTCAGTTTCGGAAGCAGAGCCAGCCGCTTCACGGACTCGTCGGTCAGGTTGGTGCAGCAGCCGAGATCGATATAACGGATACGGTTGCACGAGTTGACGAGCTTCTTGACGCCCTCGTCGGTGATCTGACCGCAGTGACCGAGATGGACGTAGTGCAAGTTCTTGTTAAGCTTGGCGATGGAATGGACGGCCGCGTCCGTGATGTTGCGGCACTTGGCCAGAACGAGGTTGCGAAGACGCGGGGCGACCTCGATGATCTTGTCGACGGCGGCGTCGGTGAGTCTGGCGCACGACGTCAAATCGAGGATCCGCAGGTGCTCGTAGACTTGGTTGTCCGGCAAGCCCAAAAAGGCCGAGTCGTCGATGAGGTCGCAGCAGGCGAGGCGCAGCTCACGAAGGCAGCTGCCCTTGGATAGCAGGGCGGTGATGGGCCCATTACCGATTGCGTTGCACTGGTGCAGGTCTATCTCGAGGATGTTGGGGCAGTGTTCGGCAAAGGCGAAGATGGCATCATCGCGCAGTTGGGCGCATTCGTTGAGTTTCAGCTGCCAGGACATCTCAGCGACAATGCGTATCGAGGGGGGGCGGTGGCGGTACTCACTCTCTTGATGTACTTGCAGCTCTGGGCCAGGGTAATCATGCTCTCGTTGGAGATGGAATCGCACCCAGAGATGTTGAGCCCCTGCAAGCGGCGGCAGTGCTGGGCGATGGCGCGCACCGACTGCTCGGTGATGTTCTTGTCGTTGGAAATATCGAGAGCCTGCAGCGACGCACTGTTCTCGACAAGGGCGATGAGTCCCGAGTCGGTGAGGCCGCGGCAGTTGGTCAGGGTCAGCCTCTCGACGCGGGAGCAGACGGCCAGCGGCAGGACGCTGCCGTCATTGACCTTTTCGGCGAGGGTGGCGAGATTGAGACGCTTGATGAAGTCGCTGTAGCTGAAGAAGGGCCGCTGGAGACCGAGCGTCTGGCAGATGATGCTATGGTTTCGCCAGCTGGTACAGGCGGGCCTGTGCCACAGCAGGTCGACGGCATTCCGAGCCCATCGGCGGGAGACGAGCAGGCAGTGGTACAGGTCGGACGAGGAGCTCAGCTTGGCGAAGATTCCGATGAGGATTTCATTGGGCAGGCGGTTGACGGGGGGCCAGCAGGCGTCGTCGACCTGCATGTCTTGGAAATTAGGGACGCCGAGCGACGACTGCGAGTCGTTGGCCCCGAGAAAGAAGTCGGACTCTTCGTTGTCGGGAGGCGCGGGCGACGTGGCCGAAGATGAGGAGCGGGAGTCGTCTTGCTCTTCGGGCGATGAGGCCGGCATCGTAGACGAAGGGACGCCGGGGGAAGCGGCAGCCGGCAGCATTATTTTTTTTTTTTTTTCGCCGTCGTCACTAGGATAGGATGGGTGGGCGTTTCGATGATCTGAGGGCGTGACGAGGATGGAGGGGAAGAGAAAAAAGGAAAAAAGGAAAACAAGGTAAAGGGCGCTCTCTGTCGGGCGTAACTTTGGGCCGTGGTAATCGAGAGCAAAAGCCCTCGACTCGTCACGTTTCGAGGAGAGCGCGAGTGAATGACGTTGTCAGGCGCGGCAGAATTCGACGTGCCGTCGCAGGCCGCGTCAAGGGAGCGACGACTGATGGTGGGAAGGGCGGGCGGTGGAGAGAAAAAGGGCGGAAGAGAGAAGAAAGGACGGGAGTTTGATGGGCCGGCTTTCTGCTGCTTCAGCCTGACCAGCTGGCGATGATGGATGATGGAAGTCAGCGGGCAGGCCGAGGACAGGACAGGCGGGGCGGGGCTGGCTGCGGTACACAGACAACAGGCTGACCTACTCCAGCTTTGAAGTTGAAAGGCACGGACAGATGATGGAAGGGGGGGAAAGCCCTGCAGTCGGAGGGACCCCGGGACCCCATTCCCCCATGCCAGCAGCGCCTTTGGCTGCCGGGCAGCGGTAGGTACCAGGAAGGTATCTGGATATTTGAGGTACTTCGAGGTTCCCGAGGGGGCACTTGTAGGATGTACCTGGTGTCGATGCAGGGATACGGGGCTGTCTGAACAGAGGCTGCCGCGCAAAGAAATACCTAACAGGGGCGGGGCTCAGAGTTGACGGAAGATCCCTAGATACCACACTACAAGCCCGAAGAGAAAAGAAAAAGAAAAGAAACAGCCGAACCCGAAGCACGTGATATAGGTTCGTCGCTGAGATCGAGACGCCATCGGATCGTGCATCCAGCCTCCATTTTCGCGCACGCACCGCACCGCCTTCTTTTTTTACTGCCATTAGCCTTCTACTTTCCAGGGACGCGGATCCACGGCGCCATCACCGTCATGCTTGATGAAACCCTAAGTTGATCCATCCGGCTCTTCCGGCCACTCCGAGCGAGCCACCGCATTCTAGCGCTCACTGCCGCTTCAGTATGACGACTCGGCTGCCAAAGTCCCCCGCGAACCTGTACGAGACGCCTTTGTTCATGAGCGTCGCCCCCGATACTGTCTGGTTGCCGTCCAGCAGGTATCGCGCCTTGGCGTCCAGCCCCTGGAGCCGAAGCACCGGCCACGCTTGGTTGACGGCCGCTCGCAGCTGGAAGTAAAACAGCACCGCCTGCTGTCCATCCTCGGACACGAAGAGCGCCGCCGGCCAGTTGGACTCGCCTGGCAGCCTGAGCCGCCAGAGGTTGCCGCCGACGACCGTCGGATTGACTCGCTCGGCGAGCTTGATCAGGTCCGGCACCTTGGCCCGCTCCTCGGCCGGCATCTCCTCCGGATTAAGCTCCAGGCCAAAGGATCCGCCCATCATGGCTACGTGCGCCCGGAACTCGACGGGCGTCGTCCGTCCCGTCAGCCCGTTCGGCACCGCCGACACGTGAGCCCCCATGGCCGACGGCGGATAGGCCAGCGAGGTGCCGAATTGGATGTGCAGCCGTTCCAGCGCATCTGTGTCGTCTGACGTCCACACTTGCGGGAAGTACTGCAGGATGCCGGCATCGAAGCGGCCTCCGCCCGATGCGCAGCCTTCCCAGAGAATGTCCGGGAAGCGCTCCGTGAGCTTCTCCATGACGCGATACATGCCAAGCATGTACGCGTGAGCCGTACTGGCCGATGGCATCTCGTGGATGCCTCTGTTGTTATCCCACTTGACGTACTCGATGCGCGACCCTCCAAGCACCCTCGACACGGAGTCGATGATGAAGTCCTGTACCTCGGGCAGCGCCAGGTTGAGGACCAGCTGGTGCCGCCTCTCAGTGCGAGGATAAGGTCCCGCGTGAAGGGCCCAGTCCGGATGCTTCTCGTACAGTGTCGAGTTTGGGTTGACCATCTCGGGCTCAAACCACAGGCCGAACTTGAGCTTGGAAGCCGACGGTGAAGGCCCGCTGCGGAGGCTTGTGATGTTGTCGATCAGCGGCTCGAGGCCGTCGGGAAACCTCTGCGGATTCGCTTCCCAGTCCCCGAGGCCAGCATCTTCGTCGACGCGGGGGTGTCGCACACCAAACCAGCCGTCGTCGAGCACGAACAGCTTGACGCCGAGACTTGCCGACTGCTCGGCAAGCTTCTGGATCCTGGCCGCGTCGTAGTCAAAGTGAAGACCCTCCCAGCTGTTGAGCAGAACAGGGCGCGGCTGGGTGGCATACTTGCTCTTCATCAGGTGCTTCCGATACAGGCCATGAAACTTGCGCGACATGCCTCCTATGCCGGCGTCGGAGAATACGGCGACGACCTCGGGCGCTACGAGCGTTTCGCCGGGGCCGAGCGGCCACGACAGTTGGGACGGGTTGAAGCCCATGACGACGCGGGTCAGGCCTTGGGACCCCTTCTCGACCTCGGCGGCGAAGGATCCGGTGTAGACGAGGGAAAAGCCCCACGCCTCGCCGTGGGACTCGGTGGTGGTCGAATCGACGAGGGCGACGAAGGGGTTGTGCAGGTGGGACGAGTAGCCAGTGGTACTCCCGAAGCTGGTGGCGGACATGCGATTCTCAGCCGCGGCATCGATTGCAAATGACTTCTCTGCCACTCACCCTTGGGTGCCATAGTCGACCTTGCGGCGAACTCTCATGCCCTCCCGTGCCCAGTCGCCCTTGAGCTCGACCATGTCGTAGTCACCAAAGGGCATGTCGACGCTCATGCTGGCGAGCTTCTCGACGGTGATATTTCCCTCGCCTCTGTTGGTGATGCTGACGCTGCGGACTACGGCATCGTAGCGGGGGAACACCGAGTACGACAGGTCGGCAGCGACCTGACTGAAGTTATCGTACAAGTGAACGAGAAGCGTCGAGACGTCCGAGTCGGAGCCAAAAGTCGAAGGCAGCCCCTTGAGCGAAGGTTTGCCCTCGACCAATTGGTGAGAGTGATAGCGGAAATCGCTGACGGTATAGCCCTCGGTCTGGCGAATCTGCACAGCCGGAAGGCGAAAATCCCCCCTACCCAAGTCCGGCAACTCACGCTGTATCCGACCGACGACATCCACCCAGCCCTGGATAGGCTCCGCGTCAGACTCGATGGACGGCCCGTCGACGGGCGCGCCGAAGTGATCCGAGACGAGATCCCCCGTCGCGCCGTCGACGTGGAAGCGGTACGATACATTGTCGCCGTTGAGCGCGAATCGTGGCCGGCCGCCGCCGCCGCCACCGTCGTCGTCGTCGTCGACCACCACCATGGCTGAACCCGTCGCCAGGCCTAATAGGCCGACGGCCACGACGAGGCCGCCTCGGATAAGTGACGTGCTCGTAGGCATGGCTCGGTCTGGGCAGAGTGGCAGCGTTCCGAAGTCAGCTCCCAAAGACGTGAGAAGGGAGAGCTACCATCTTTCTCGTACGCATGTGCCTGCTTCTATGTAAAAGCAACTCGGCGTCTCAATCCAATCGTCATTGGTCCGTCGCACGCTCCATTGCCAGCCACGCGACTTTTTCATCAGCTCCGGCAGAGGCGCCCTGCCCCCCTTCCCCCTCCTCCTCTTCACCCCCCTCTTCATCCCCCCGCCCCCGCCGGCAAGTGTCTTTTCGGGACGAGCCTTGGCCTTCTCGGCTCGGGCCACCTGCAGGGGCTTTGTATGTGTCTAGTACGAATACCTGGTGAAAGTCCATAACTACCTACCTACGTACTTGTGTAAGCTCTCATGTCGCTGGTGATGTTTCCCAGCATCCTAGACAGGGCTGCCTCCTCACACAACCCAGACCCGGCGCGCCTATGATGCCTGCCAGTGCCACGCATACGCATCCCTGCGTGTTTTCCTCGCAGACAAGACGAATGTGCCGACGCCCTGCTCTACGCACACCCCGACTCCGAGCGACTACAAGTCGTCCCCTCACGCAGGCACAAGCCCCCATTTATCATCGATCGTTATATTCCTGCCGATGAAGCCTCCGCCGCCATCCCTCAGCCAAGCCAGTCTCCCCTTTTAAAATCATGCGACCGCGATCCTCATTATTACATCCTCAAAACCCCATCTTCACTCTCCTCCATCGTCACCATATCTTCACCAACTCTCCCCCACACGTCACCACCACCTCAAATGTACCACATGGTGCTGCGGAAGAAATCCCGCTGGCGCACCTCGCCCTCCTCCGGGCCCTTCTCCGGATTCACCTTGCCACCGAGCGTCAGGAGAGCAGGCGACTCGGTGCCGCTGGGGACGCTGCCAATCGTGACACCCTTGGCGACCTGGTCGCGCACCATCTCGTGTCCCTTGGCCCCGGATCGGAACCCCTCAGACGTGGCGACGTTCTCGTGGGCGCGCGCCCGCGCTCCGGCCAGATGCGCGTAGTAGACCGCGGGATGCAGGGACACCGGCGTCGTCGACCGCGCATAGCTGTAGCACTGATGATAAATCATCTTCTGAAAGTCGTTCACGGGAACATTCATCTCGTCATGAATGATGTGGTAGTGGACCGGCCTCGCTGTCCCTTGAATGGCCACGTGAGAACACATGTAGAAATCCCACATAAAGGGATGTGTCACTTCCTTCTCCACGAGCGTGCCCGGCAAGGCGTTTCCGTTCTTGTCTCCCTGAGAGGGAAAGAAGCGGATGTGGTGCCGCTTCGTGGCCACCACGACGGTGAACTTAGGCATCGGCATCTGAGGCGCCTTGCCTCGGAGAAAAGACTTTATCTCAGTGATCTCCTGGTCCATAACTTGGGCAAACTGCCCCTCGGAGACGCCATCTCGGAAGTAAATGATGTGCTTCGGGAACGCGCCTTCGTGACCATGCTTCCACTGCTCGGCGAGCTGCCCAAAGAGGAAGTGAACGTTGGCGGAGGTAAGCATCTCCACCCGGTAGCCGTTCGTCTCGACCATGGCAGCGTAGCGCGTCGCATCGCGATCGACCGACATGGTCATGGCCGCAGTCGACGGGGCGTTGCTTCCTGGAGCGCCGTGAGACACATCCACGCCAATTATCATCGTCGGCCGGTCCTTTGGAAAGTACGTCTGGCTCTTCCAAGGAGGCGTCGTGCGCGACGTCGCGCCCCCGAGCTTGGCGTTCACCTTCATGCAGACGTTGGAAAGGTACTGGCCGTTGTTCTTTTTGACTTGCTCGCCATTGACGACCTGGGACAAGACGCCGAAGCGGCAGTCGGCAGACTTCTTCAGCCGCTCGTAGTGAGGGCTGTTTTTGTGTGCGACAACGACAAAGACCAGTTGAGGGTACTTTCTTTTGGCCATGATCTCCCTGTAAGCCCAGGCAAGAGCGTCTGCGGCGTTGTGCTTCATGGCAGCCGGCACGTTGAGCAACATGGCATCAGTCGTGCACTTGCCGCCATGCCCGAGGAACGTACTCCGGAACGACTTGGCGAAGGCGGAGAGGCTCTGATAATCGACGCAGCCATCCATGACGATAAAGGCCCAGTTTTCCAATGGCGCAAGGTTCTGCTTCCAGAACTTCTTGCCTCGAAGGTCCCAACGGCCGGAAAACTTGGGGTCGGCGTTGCCCTGTCCAAAGTCCACGCGAGGCGGCGGCAACACTTTGGCCTCGGTCTTGGTGAACGAAGGCTCAAAACGGACTCCGTATTCCTTGAGGTAGGGATCTTCGTTGAATCGAAGAGCCGAGACGCCGCGCTCAATATCGCCGCGACGCTCCCGGGGACGCGTGACGGCAAACTTGATCATGGCAGATGTCTGGTCCGGATTAAGCTTGAACGGGTAACGCTGCATGGGCGCGATGATAGCGAACTCCATGGGGATAAAGCCATTCTTGCCAGCATCAATGACCGGAAGCAGAGAGTAGCGGAGATGGGCCTTGTACTTCTGGCTGTAGAAGTCCTCAACCGAAATCTTCTTGCCGTTGAAGTCAAAGGTGACCTTCTTCGCATTGCCTCCATCTTGACCGTACTCGGGCTTGAAAGCAAAATCGACGACGGTGTAGAGCTTTTCCTGATTTGCCCTGTTAGGGTGGCGGATGTGAAACTTAAGCCGTCGAAGCTTTCGAAGTTGCTTGAAGGCATCGGATGATGCCCAAGAGCCAGTATGATGCTTGACGGGTCGAAGAGGCTGTACCGCCGTCGCAGGAGTCAGGCCGTGCCATTTGCGATCGCAGGCACCAAGAAAATTGATCATGACCTGGTCCATGGACATTCCCCCGGTCCAGAAGCATGTATTAGCCACGTCGGCGTTGAGCGCCAGACCGATGCCGCCCTGCGCCAGGTTCTGGCTGAGTCGGACAGAGGCGTAAAGCCCCTTGTGGGCCTCGACGTACGGGCCTAGGGTCGAGAGCGGCTTGCCCCTCAGGCTCTGGTCGTAGAAGTTTCGCTTGATCGACAGAAGGTTCTGAGACGGGTACTGGCGAATTAAGTGGTCGATGAAGTTCAGAGCTGTCTGGACGCTCGTATTGAAGGACATCTTCTGCTGCAAGTATCCTTGAAGCGCTGACATGTTGACCACAGTAGTTTGACGGATGCAGACATAAAAGCGGTTATTGTCTTTTCGAGTGCCAGTGGCGGGAGGTTGCCTGCCCTCATCCAAGTCGACTTGGTACCGAACTTCACCTCGGTCCAGTTGAGCGGCCGCCCAGGCGAGCTTTCGGCCGTCGAAGAGCCAGGTGGGGTACTTGTATTTTCCCAAAGCCTGCTTGGTGGAGTTGTGCGCCCATATCTTCTTCAGGACCACGGCCTTTTTATCCAAGTCCGGGGAGATGGTCACCTAGATCGACATGAGCTTTGAACAGGTATGAGGTGTAAGATACTCACGTCGTATTGGTAAATTTTTTTGCTGAAATCAAACGACTTCATCCGGTACTGGTTGACCTCAATCATGGTAGGCTTTCCCTCCGTATTCAACTTGTTGCCGCGAAGAGCGAAAAGGCTCTTCTGAGTTTCGGCAACATATGCGTCGGCAGGAAGCTCCATGCGGGTGTTCCCCTTTTCTGGCTTCTTGGCCGGCTTCGCTGGATCAAAGCCCAACGGCACGACTCGGCCAGGCGCTGCACCTGACTGGGAACCAGCCTTGGAGGGCGAAGGCGAGGCGCCTCGGCTGCCCGACTGGCTGCCACCCGCCGGCGGCGGTGAGCTGCCTCTGTCGGACATTTTGAGGTGAAACCTGTAATTTGTGTTGGCGGATGAGGGTGGATGAAGAGGACTGGAGAGGAAGAACCAGAATTGTGAGGTGCAGACGACAGGTAAAAAAGGAAGAGATGAGGTGAAATGTGGGCGGCTGAAGGTAAAGATGTGAGAGAGGTGAAATGCAGGCGGCCAAGAGAGGAAGCGAAGGAAAGTGAAGCTGCGTGCCTGGTGATGAGAGGGCAAAGAGCGAGGAAGAGGTTGAAGGGCAGGAGAGATGACGAGGTGAAGAGGTGACGAGGTGACGAGGTGACGAGGGGAAGAGGTGAAGAGGTGAAGAGGTGAAGAGTTGAAGAGTTGAAGAGGTGGAGAGGTGGAGAGGTGGAGAGGTAGAAGAGGGGAAGATGTGAAGAGGTAGAAGAGGTGAGAAGAGGCAGAAGAGAGGAGAAAGCAGAGAAGTGAGGAGCCTGAACAGGACGAGGCAAACCAGCCCAACGTACCTATCAAAAACCCCAAAACCTCACGCGAACGAAATCTCGCGATACCTAAGCAGCAGTCCAAGTTTTCCGTGCCACCACAGTCAGACGCGATGCACGACAGAAGACGCGAACGAAGCCGTCGAAAGGAAGTAATCCAGAGACGAAAAGGAAGCTTCGTAGACGCGTCCGTGGATGAAGAAAGAAGGGTGGAAGGCGGGGGAAGAGGAGGAGGAAAGAGGCCAAGCTCTGAGAGAGAGAGAGAGAGAGAGAGAGAGAGAGGAGGAGGGGGTGATTCAGGCAGGTAGGCATGTATCTCTGCAGGTGGGCAGCAGCGGGGAAAGACCAACGGCGGCGGGATTATTATTGATCTAAATCCCCTCAGCCAGGTGGCAAGGCGCGAGCGCGTGCACGTGTTTCGCGTCAAGCAGCCGGTTCCTACCAGTTCGAAAGGGAAAAAAAAAGAAAGGATATAAATCAGCCCAGTAGAATTCCTACGTTGCCCGTTTGCATGGTGGGTTCGCCGGTGGGTGGATCATCCAGAAAAGCAGCAACGGTTGGTTGCTTCGTCGCTCTTTACGCGCGCTAGGTTGGAACCCCGTTCATGAGTTCGTCCATCATCACCATCGTCTTTCGACTAGGTACCAGCCAGCGCGCGTCACCAGCCACAAATTACCACATTTTCCTTCCCTACGAAATTGCTCCTCGCTCTTCACCGGTCTGCCCTGACGGGGAGGGGAAAGGGGGGAGAAAAAGGATTTTGCCTTCAGCCAAGACGTTTTACGACCCACCCTCTTTTTTCTTTCGCTGCACAACGAACACATACACTGTACGCATGTGTATAGTTTTTTTTTATTTTTTTATTTTTGGCCTGTTATTATTGAAGGTTGAGTTGGGCGCTCGGCTGCCTGCCTGGAGAATCATGCCAGTTAGGCAGACACTCGTGGCATCTACACTCGCCCGCCCGTTGCCCCCAAACGCCAGCGCCGATACGCTTCATGGTCTCGGGAAGCAAAATGGAAAAGGAAAAAAAAATACAAGCCACCGCCCGAGAGAAACGTCACGCAGCAGACCGAACGGTAAATGGTGAAAGGGGGGGAGAAAGGGTCTTCACATGTACCGATAGCCGCCGTACTGTCCAGGCGGCGCCGGAGCTCCCTGCAGCGAAGGCCACACAGACGGCATCTCGGCTGCAGCATAGACGTTGGCCGCAAACGCTG
The DNA here is from genome assembly GCA_001272575.2 of Ophiocordyceps unilateralis. Taxonomy (NCBI): domain Eukaryota; kingdom Fungi; phylum Ascomycota; class Sordariomycetes; order Hypocreales; family Ophiocordycipitaceae; genus Ophiocordyceps; species Ophiocordyceps unilateralis. Next base: position 63,795 of record LAZP02000014.1, on the reverse strand, counting down.
AGCCTCCATCCGCGCGCAACGGCGAGCTGCGGTAGCCGCCCGCTGCCGCCGCTGCCGTCAGCCGTCCGCCGTACGGGCTCAACGGCCTGCCGCCACCCAGGTCCCCCGAAGTCGACCTCCCGGCCATGGGCAGCGGCACCGGATACTGCCCCCCGGTCTTGGCCCTCCAGCTACTAAAGTCCGGCAGCGGCGTGTCGCGGAGGAGCGATACCAAACCTGCCGCATGTAGCCTCTGCGCGTCGTAGCTGTGCCCCGGCGGTAGGAGGCCAAGGAGAAACGTTATGTCACGATGGAGGGCCGACGCCTGATTGCGACGCTGCTGGTCTAGACGGCGTCCCGCAGCTCCCTTGAGAGGGGACGCTCCTCTGGCCAGCCTCTTGGGGGGGTTCACCTCCTCCTCATCTGCCCCAAATGGCCGCTTGGGAGAGGCTGTGGCTCGCAGATACTGCGGCCGCGGGCTTAATTCTCGCCGCGGCGGCGGGATGCTGCTTCGGCCAGACGCCGTCGGCAACAACGCCGGCATTGCCTGCTTCGGCCGCATCTGCACGGCTTTGGAAACGATGATGGGTGCGGCGACAGGATCGAATCTGTCGGACGAGTAGCGAGACTTGAAGCAGCTGAGCTTCGGATCGTCGGGGAAAAGCTCTGCAATCCGATGCTCGAGTTTCGAAATCTGAGAGAGCTCGCCGTACTGCGACTCGTATTTATGGAAGTAGGCGTAGAGAGGTCTGGCTTTGTCTCGCGTTTCGGGCTTTGACGCCAGTCTGTTGGCGCACGTCTCGAAGACGACGCGGGCATCTATCACCTGTCAGCATCCGACGTCAGCAAGCGAGGAGGGGGGTGGAAGAGCTCGACGCACTCGTCGTGTCGTCCTTGGAGTGCAAAAACTTGATGTACTCGATCACAAAGTTTTCATCGTTGGGAAACAGACGCGCGCCGCGCTCAAAGATCTTGGATCCAACGGGGTCCTTATACACGACCGACTCCAGCAAGGCCACGGCAACGTACACGTCACTCGTCAGCCGTCCTTTCTGCCGAGCGTCGGTGAACACCTTGCGCAGGCCGCCCTCGCTTTGGCTGCCCTTGCCCTGGATGCGGCGCATGGCGCGTGCGAGCGCAATCCAGACGTAGGATATTGTCCTCGACAAGAGTTGAGACTCTGCGGCGTGCGCGTTTTGGATCGCGGCGATGCGCTCCTCGGTCGGTGACTTCCTGGGCTTCCTTTCTGCTGCTTCTTCTTCATCGTCGTCGTCGTCGTCGTCGTCGACGACGACGACCGGCTCGATGGATTCTTGCATTGACGGGTCCAGCGCCGCCGCCGCCTTGACTGCGCTCACCTCGAGCTTCTCTCGCTCCTTGACCTTGTCTCCCATCTTGTAAAGCGTCTCCAACACCGTGTCGTAAGGCTGCCGTACCGCCCTGGCGTACTCTGACTTGTTACTCTCCTTCTCGGGATAGTGTGCCTCAATGTGATCAGCGTGTGTAAAGGCCAAGAGGACGCTCTCTGGATTGGCCGCGATGCCTTGAAGGAGAAGCTCCGTCCCGACCGACTTGTTCTCGGCGTCTCGGACATCGTTGTCCAGGCACCACGTGGCCGCGTCAACCCACATCTCCGGCCAGAAGCGTAAAGCCATCAAGGCCTGCCTGTAGCAATACAAGACTCGCTGCTTGAATGCCTGAGGCTCGTCTTCCTTGAGAACTAGCGGATCCTCCTTTTCCCACGCGATCCACTTCTTCCACAGCTCGATCTGGATCCGAAACTCTTCGTCGCCGTCGAATCCGAGGACCGGGGGTAGCCGAGGGAGGTTGATCCGCTTTAGGGAGCGCGCCATGTTATCGAGGGCTATGTTGGCGCTCTTCGCCGACATGTACCCCGGCGATTTCTCTTGAATGAATTTCCGGCCCTGAAATGCTTGTCAATCGACCGATCGCTTGGCATCAGATGGGACAACGCCTCGTACCGTCACCTTGTTGAGGCCCATTTCGAACTGGTCGTATTCCCTCCACATGGTGTTGACGGTCAGCATGGGGACGTTGATGGCACGCTGATATGCTTTGCGGAGCTGATCCATCTTTTGCTGGTCCTGCCAGCCCGTACCGCCGACCTGACCGGGCCCGCTCTTGATGAAGGCAATGTAGTCTTGCCAAATGTTCCCAGAGTCCCGGTCATGACCGATATTGTCGATGACAAAGTCGTACGACTGGGCCACTGTGCGTCTCGCTTGGCCTGCAGGGTCGTTGGTGAGGTCATTACGGCGTCGGATATAATTTAGGTATATGGTCCAGAGCTTGACGTTGAGGACGGACATGAGGCTTTGTCCAAATAGTCGTTCAGCATCCACGAAGTTGTCGAGATCGAGCTCCATCTCAATCCACTCGACCCAAATATCGGCCTAAAAAAAATAAAGTGCGTGAGAAACTCGTACGCCAACTGTGACTAGCTGCTGATGAGGCCGACTTACTGCCTGCGGAAAGACGTCGAGGAATCGCCGATAGACATTGCGCAATTCTTCAAGCCTGTTTCGACGTTTGTGATCCGCCATGAGGCTGAGCCATGCATCCATGTCTCCACGAGGATCATCTTTGATACGCGCTTCGAGAAGGGTCACGGCGTCGAGCTTGGGGACAATCTGAGGTGTGGAGGAGGGATAATCGACCTGAGGAGCAGGAGAGAGTCCATTTTTGGCGGGAGCGGCCTGAGCTTGGATTGACGACGGTCCACCCGACGGCGCATCGTTTTCATCTTCATCCTCGTCGTCGCTGACTTCAACAAGGAAACCTCCCGAGGTTTTAGGCTTGGAAGCCGGCGGTCTCGTGGAAGTATCATTCTCTTCTTGAACTTGAGGGGTTAGGTCGAGAGCGACGGATTCAGGATCGTAATCTGCTCCATCGTCTGCATCATCATCGTCGGCGATGATGATCTCGGGCGCAACGCCATCGGCCTGGTCGTCGCTCTGCTGAGCCTGGGCATCATCAGCAGCCAGCTCCTCCTCCCCTTCCCATGTCGCCTCTCCATCGGTAGCCATATCGGAGACGGTCGGTGTTTAATATGAGCGGGAAAAGGCCAGTCTTTCGATCGAGTAAGGGCTTCGCGCCTCGGGCTTGTTGGCTTGCGCCGGTGTAAAGAAGGGAGCCGGAAGAAGGTGTGAAGTCGGTGGAATATCTAATTTCTCGGCTCGCAGAAGAGACGCGATGATTTCGGCCTTGCTTTGGCGAGATTGCAGCGTGGCATATAACCCAGGGTCTCACTCTGTCCGTCGCGCAAGTGATAAGATGGGTAAACGCGCCGCGCAAACAGGACTGTCTCGGATCGGAGCCTGACGAGCCCGCACGGCGGATCTGATGATGCGAGACGCGTCTTGCCAGGCGCCTTTGATGGAAGGAGATGAAAATTGACGGCCGACGAGGGCAGCAAACTCAGTCAGCAGCAAAGCTCAAAGACCGTTTCGAAGAAAGGCTGGGGCAAAAAAGCAGGAAGCGGCTTAGTGAGCTCTGCGGGCGGTGAGAATGGTGGAGCTCTTCCGGAGGGATGACGCTTGAACAGTCAGCTGCTGTTGGCTCTATTCGAACGCCTTGATTGCTATTCGCACACATCCAGCAGTGGCGGTACCAACATGGTTTGTGGGTTAAGTGCAATAAAGCAAAGAAAAGAGTGTTCAGAAACTGTGCTATGGCCTTGTTGGCAAAAGAGACGGCATATTCCCGGGCGGACACCACTACCAGATAGAGAGAGTCCGGGCAGGCCCGACCGGTTCTCGTTTGGCACCGCTCCAAGGCGATTTTCAGCAAGAGATGTATCAGGGATGCCTTGTCTACTGTAATTATGTACATCTGCAGATTCGCTTCAAGCAAAGATTCAAACCCCGCAGTAGTCTTCTACCTAGTGACCCAGGTAAAAAGACCAAGTCTTTGCTCAAGCAGAACAACTGACGCACACAGAAACCCCTACCCGTCGTCCGTTTGCCGATGCTAGGTTATGCAGCTTTCGTGCCTTGGCAAGCTGAACGGTACGCGTCGTAGGGTTACGACCGGGACTTGGCTCGATACATGACGAGGCGGCCGTGGATGGCGTCACAAGGCGGCATGAGCCCCGGTCATCGGCCCCGGTCATCGGCCTCGGCCATCGTAGGCAAATCTCGAGTATGAGACCCGGGCGAGACCACTTTACGTGGGGCCTTTCGCTTAACTCATGAATGCAACGCGGAACCACAAAATCCGACCACTCTAAATCAACACCATCCACCGAGTCGTCGACGTCGGAGAAAAGAGAGCGATGCAGTGGCTTGTGTACCTACATTCAAGCCGGCCTATCTATGAGAAGCACGTCGTCACACGACAGCGGGGATGCTCCGCGCCAAATAAATCTCATCCAACCCTACATCGTCCGCAGGTGGGCGGCCGCTTTCACAGCAGGGCATGGAACCAGCAGTGCAGGAGGCCACATATCTTACTAGCAGGGGTTCGCTTCGACACGCCCTATAGGGCTACGAGGTGGCCTCGGTATGGTCTCAGGAGGAGGTAGGTATTCACTACTCCGCCCTTCTTCTCTTCTCAACCTATGTGCCGCATAATCGCAGACGGTCACGCTCCTCACCCATACCTGCGTCAGTAAGGCAAGCGGAAACAACTGCAATAGACATCTTCTCCGCACCGGGAATGAGCGCCCGATCCGCGCTCAGTGTCGTCTTCTCTGATCATCTTGATCTCGCGGCTTTTGCGATCCCCCGTGACGGTGCCTTTCTGTCGCATCAACCTGCATATGCGGAATTGATAGAAGGCCGACGATCCAAACGCGGCTGATGATGAGTCGGAGGAAGTCCGGCCCAAGGCGTCCGGGGCGTGTGGTAGATTTTCTTTTTTAAACTTGTCGCCTTTTCATTCTTTCTGTCCGTCTTTTCTCTTTTCTTTTTTTGCCAGTCGGCCCCCTCCACCCTTTCCCCTCACCCCCCATCTCTTCCACTTTACCTGTACACCCCCCACCCCCCCCCCCCTTCTATCTCGTTGCAACTCGTGTAACCAAACGTAGATACGGCAGCACGGGGCTTCGTGAGCGGTCCCGTCTCGGGAATCGACAAGACTTGGGGCCGAAGTGGTCCCCCGAGGTGGCTTCCCCCCTCCCCCGGCCCCCCCAGCGCTGCCCAAGGCGAACTGCCCACTGTGCTTGCTTTCCGAGTTGTTTGAACACAAGCCGGTAGAGGCCTCGCATGGGTGTGCGGTCGCCTGCTGCATGGCAAAGTACATGCGACTTGGCCTTGGCTTCGCACCGAGAGATGTACGGAGCACGTAGAGATAAAAATGGCTTGACAGATAAAAATATACACTCTTGAATATTCGCATGTACCTATGCTGCGTCTCGCTTTTTTTTTGTAGTGATGCATAAATATCTGGTAGTTCCTCGCTCTCTACTCTATCCTGTTCGCTCAATCCATCCTCATTCTCCCATCTTGACTGTTCTCAGCAGTTGTTCTCTCTGCCCCCCTCCCCCCCTTCCTCCCCTCCCTCTCCCCTCATTCCCGCTTCTCAGTCCTCTCACCTCATTTACAGCGGCTCAGCATCGCCTCGATCACCAAGCCTCTTCAACAACCTGACCGTAACCCTCACAACCGCCTCTTCTCTCCCACCACACTCGAGTCAAAGCCCGCAGAAGCCCGCAACCAAACCCATTGACTCAAACACAGAGAAAATTCTCCTCAAGGCGCGGCCTTGACATGTCGGGCAGCTCGCACTGGTCGTCCCAGGTCACCGTCGGCGCCGCGTCCAGCCAGTAAGTGACATCGCCCGTCCGCGCCGCCCTCCTCATTCCCCTTCCCTCGTCCGTTCCCCGTCCGTCATTCGACTGATGAGTCATGCCCGTTCAGCTCTACCCACTCGACCCCCTCCTCCTCCTCCTCTTCCCGCTACGCAACCATGGACCGGGCCGCTGCGGACCGAGTCGACCGATGGCTGAGAGACGACAACGCCCCGGGCACTGTTCCGCGCGACGCCCAGGGCCGCCGTCAGTGCCGCGCTTGTCACGCGGACAGCGTCATCGCCTCGTTGGAGCGAAGGCCTCCCCCGCGATGCCTCCTGGGCCGTGACGAACGCGGAATATGTCGCCTCTGGAGGTGATCGCTTGCTGTGTCACGGTAAGGGAAAGAGAAGGGACATTGGTGGTTTCGGAGGTTTGCATGATTTTTCGCAGAGGAGGGGATTGAGGGGGGCGGGGATAAAGGGGTTTCGGGTCTGTGTCGTTGTTCGCGACAAGAGGAAAATAGGCAAATGATTTACTAGATAGACGAGCGGCTTCCTTTTTTGATTCCCACAGACAGTTGCATTCATGATTCCATCTACTGCTGGCCGAACCGTTGTAGTAGTTGAATCGTACCTACATACATACGTGCGCCAGCTTCCCCAACATGGTGAACCCAGCCCTCTAGCGACCCCGGTCATGGACCTGCTGCCGCTCCAATTTACTACTGTACCTCCGCTACAGCACTGAGCAGCACATGCCCTCGTCATACTACGAAGCCTAACTTGTGGCCGACACCGGCTGCTCAACGTCAAGTCGGGCGAAAGGGGACGAAAGGCGCACCACCATGCCGATCCCTCCGTCTCTTTGTCTGTCCCGTTGACTTACCTGGTTTTTCCACACTTACCACTTGAACTTGTAGTGAGTGGCTGGGGTGTGCAAAGTACCTAGGTAGGTAGGTAGGTAGGTAGGTACGTGTACAATGCTTGATTAAGAGCTGGGGAAGCAGCCATGCCTTGCCTCCCTCACCACCTGGGGAGACACAAAAATTGCGACGCCTCTTTTATCCCCACAATCGTGCCCAAGGCTCCAGACAAGCGACAGGTGATAAAGAATCGAAACGGGCACTCGGCGGTGAGACTGTTGCTGGCCCCTTTGGTTTTCCTTTTTTTTTTTACCATCTTGTCTGTTTCCCGCTGCATGCTCCCATTCGTCGTCGTCTTCGTGGCATGGATGAGCTAGGATTCACGTCCAAGCGGCATACAATGGCTTCCGATCCACAACTGCCACGTCTCAGCCGCGGACCATGTTGCACCGGCAGTAGTCAGGACAGTTCATTTCGTCTCCACGGAGGAGGCTCAAGAAGAGGCACAATACGACCGTCTATCGTCGGCTAAGATGGCGCAGCCAAGACGAGGCGCACACCTCCTGCGTCGGAGCCTGAAGCAGAGGGAGGGAGGGGGGCTACGTCATTGGGCCCCCGAGGGAGGGTCTTGTCCAGCCGGAAAGTAAGGCGAGCGCAAAAGCGTTCGCAGTTTTTGGCCGCCGTGCCTGGAGTGCCCGGGCACCTGGCTCGCTCCTTTCTCTGGTTGAACTGCTGCGGTCGTGATGATATGCATAAGAGAGAGAACGGGACGAGCGAGACGAGAGAGGAAATCGTCTCACCTCCTGGGGGGGGGGGGGGTGAAGCATGAGGGCGAGGGCGTGATACTAACGAAGCATCGAACATGATGGAGAAGACGCAAGCAGAGGGGAGAGGCAAGAGGAAGCGCGGGGCAAGGGTACCCGAAGAAGAACGGGCGTTCTGCATTCGCGGCGATTCGTTTTATTTCTTTTTTTTTCCTCTTCCGTCGCCTCGTTCCGTTGTCGAGTAAGGGGTGAGGAGAGGGACAAGGAGACTAAGAGCAGAGCCTCAGGGGAGTCCTCTGCAGCTGCATGCGAATACTGGTGCTGCGCAGAAGCAGAAGCGGCCACCATATCTTGCATGCATGGGTCAACGTGTGGAAATATTCCCTCGCCCGACTGCGGCTGACGTCGACGGCCGTGAGGCCCAGGGGCTTCATGGAATCAGGGCATGACGGCGGTCAACCGGCGACTACGACGCTAGTGCCAGGGAGAAGACGATGGAAAGGATTCGGAGCGTTGCACCTGCGCAACAGGCAGGACCTCCCGGGCAAATCATGCCCCCCCCCCTCTTAATTCCCCGGCAGCGAGTTTGCGCCCTTTGTTGCTTGTTTCCACGTCTGAACAGCTAGCTTGGCTGTCTTTTTTTGCCTCTCGATAAACCCCTTTCCGTTTCTGCCGTCAGCTCCGTTTTGGTGCCTTGGCCCTGGGTGGCGTGACGTGTCCTTTGGGCATTTGTCTCGTTACACGGAGCGGTTATGATCAGACGAACATGAATCGAAGGGTCCACGCTTGAAGGACAGTGCGGCGCAATTGTAGGCGGACCTTGCCGATACATGATGGGGATGGGTTTCCCCAGGTCTCCACTTCGGAGGCTTTCTAGAAGTGGGTACTAACGGGAACAGGTCTGGCGTAGGTACCGGTACTTTGTGAATGCTCTGATCCATGCCTCAGGCACCATCATCGGCCTGCTCTCTTTTCACGTCCATCCGCTCCCTAATTCTGCCATCAGCGACTGGCCCGCCGTTGCTGCTGACAATCGATACTAGGTAGGTCGTCCGGGATTTCCCGGCGTCGTCACCGGTAGTCCGCCGTGTCCGAACCGGCGAATGGCTCCATGCCGCGTCTCTTCAGCCCTACCGAAACAAGGGGCCACGACCCGAAACCTTCGATCGATTGCTTGTTTCGTCTCGTTTCTTGCGCTGTCACCTACCAGCTGTCAGGGCTCGTACTCGTTGATGATATCTCACAACATCTCACAGGTCTGACGTGACGTACCAACACGCACACACATACACATACACATACACACACTCAACCGTATCCGGCAATCCGCTCGTTCCGTTTGTCACGCGCTCCACGGCCACGACCGCCTCACCAGCAGCACAATCGTAGTCACGACCACGGGGGCGGACAAGGAGCCCAGACAGTCCACTATCGGGCATTTACAACTACTCATCGCGCGAGCCGAGAGATTGCTCCATGCGAAAGCACCAGCTATGTCGATCTTAGAGGACCCGTTGTCAATTGCAGAATGCTGCCGTATGACTCATTGCCAATGCGAGACAGATCAGTGCGAAGAGCTTCGGGCGCCGCCATACATGCACGCGGCTTGGCTACGCGGAAGAGCCAGAGGGTCGGGCCGCGCTTGTGTTGGCGCAAGACGCCACAGGCTGGGTGGGTGGGTACCTAGAAATGGTACGACGACGCAACCTGGCACTTTGACTACTCGACTTGTCTCGTCCCAACCCGTTCCATCTTGACCATCGAAAGAATCCTCTCTCCGCTCAGCTTCCCAAACAAGCGCGCCAAGATCCGGGCGCGGTCGCCCTGCCGTGGCGCCGATTCGACCGAGGGCTGATGACGGAGGAAGAAGATGGAGTGGGGCGAAGTGAGGCGGCGGCGGCGCGGCTCGGCCGCCACCACACCATGTGCCGCAGTCAGTTCTTTTGGGCGGGCAAGCAAGCCGAGGTTGGCCTGCCGTGGGCTGCCGTCGTCGCCCCGGCGGCGAAAGCAGCCGAGGGTCGTTTAGGCGAGGCGAATCAAACGACAGGCTTAGACGTTCGCTGGCTGATGAGAGAGAGAGAGAGAGAGAGAGAAGGGGGGAGGGAGGGAGTCGGGGGCGAGGCAGCGGCCGTTCCATTGGTTTTTTTTTTCAAGGTTGCCGTCGGAAATGGAGTCGCGGACGATGCCGTGCAACGGGCACGTGGCTCCAGAACCCTCCGTGCTGAGTGAGCGCGCGTCCCGGCTATCGTCAGTGTCGCTCAGTGGATGGGAGGCGGCTACGGCGGGTGGCGCAACAAGGGGCACTGATGACGACGAGTGAGACAGGCGCCGACGGTGGCGAGCTTCTGGCTTCTCTGTCTCTCTCTGTCTTTCTCTTCCTCTCTTCCTCTCTCCCCTCTCTCCCTTCTCCCTCATCGTTGAAGGCACGATTGCAACCACAGGGCCATGCGGTTGGGGAGACAGACGCCGTCATCAGACATTGTCATGCACACATCCGCGCTTCCAGAGACGCAGTCACACACACACACCTGTCTCCCCTTCGCCCCAGTCCGGCCGACTGCGCAGGCAAATAAAAAAACAGGCACCAATTGGAAAAAAAAAAACCCCCCGAAAAAAAGGCCTGCGGCGGAGGTACAGATCCTCAAGGCGATTCGACCGTCTCGGTCGTATTTTCCTTCCGTCATCTTGGTACCACCCAGAAATATCCCCAATGGACAAATACGAAGCCCTGTGTTTAATTTTGTATTTTGTATTTTTTAAAAAAAAATAGCCCTCGGCAGGCGATGCAGCAACAAGACATGAGGCGTACATGCGCAGGGGTCTCACATACCTAGATGCGATTCCCCTAATGGCGAAATCAGCCTCCGTCGACATGGCCGGCGAGTGTTCAATTTCAGAGGCAAGCTCCTCTCCGCCCCTGCACCTACCGGCCGCCAAATGTTTTTTATTTTTTTCCACATTGGAACATTAATTCGTTTGCTTTGCCTTCCACCGACTGGCCAGTAGACGCCGGGCCCTCGATCGTCTCACGCATAACCCTGACCCTGTCCCAGATCGGCCGAGGATGGCGCTACAATCCGATTACCTTTTCCCCCCTCCTCCTCCTCCTCCTCCTCCTCACACGTGGCAGCCTGGAAAGCCTGGCCAGTCAGTTGTACTCAGCCCTCTGTTCGTCCCCTCGGCAGGGATGGGGGGGCCGCCAGGGTGAAGGAGGGAAGGGGTGGCGAGAATAGAGATGCCTTCCGAGGCCTCGACTTTTCCATGTTGCTTTTTTACTTTTGTTTTTCTTTCCCTGTAGAAGGCTCGCTTCGTGGGTATTTAGGTAGAGGACTCCGTGGCGATCCGTTTAAACATGCCAATCCGCCGCCTAATCGCGTTCCCCTTTTTTCTCGTCCTTCAACTTGACCGGTCGCAGTATCATGGTTATTTCCCCGCCGCTATTGCGCAAGCCCGTGAAAGCTCTCTCTTTTCTCTTGCCTCCTTGCCCCATCGTCATGAGTCGCTCAAGCGCCTCGATGAGCGCGAACTGGGGTTCCGTTCCCCAAACAAGGTCAGCCAAAAATAAAAGAAGAAGAAGAAGAAGTCACCAGCTACGAAGTCTGCGTCTTACGCTTTTGCAACCAGGGCCGTCGTGACGCCTCATCAGCCGTCGCGACAACAGGATCGCGCGCGACACATGACTGACAGCCTTGCTAGATGGCTGAGCGAGCCTGAGCCTCGCATCGTCATGCTCGGTGCTCAATGCCGCCCTGCTCGCGAGGCGGGTCGCAAATAGCGTTTTCGTCGCTGTGATTCTTTGCTTTTTGGGTGTCTTTCTTTTTGGGTTGTGCGACACCACGATGCTGTGCTGTGTGTGTTGTGTGAGACTGTGAGATTGTGTGGCAGCGCTTATGGGTGTGTCCCAGACAAATGGCACGACGGCGTCGGTCGATGCAGGGTAGCGTTGCGCCTGTTTCCTCTTTTTATTTCTTTATTATTCCCTCGCGGCTTTTCATTTTCTTTCTCCTGCCTGTCTTTGTTTGACGGATACTAGCTTCACACTGTCGGTTCCTGTTCGACGGAGAGTCGAGCCCGTTAGATGGCACGGGCCCGACCCTTGTTCGACCGCGCGCAGCACTACTGCAGCCTTGAAGTAGTCGCCACAGCCCCTGCAGAACGGACTGTGGTGATGCTCGTGGACGGACGTCCGGACGGGCATACAGGCAGCAGCATGGCAGTTGGTCGCTTGAAGCCTTTGCCCAATCAAGGCACGCATCATCGCTGTTTGGCATCCTCTTCTCTGCATTGACGTCGACGCTCCTTGTTCGACTCTTCCCTCTGTTCTCATCTCGAACGTATTGTTGGTGTGGAGTGGCAGTCGGCACAGCGACTCACGCCAGCGGGCTGCCGACATGTGGAGAAGAGAAATAGACATGGCGAGGGCTTCGGGGGCCCACTGATGGGCGCAGGGATGGTTCGGGTTGGGACGTAGCGGCGTGCAGTAGATCATCATACTACTGGACGAATTATGCTGGGTAGGTACCTACCTAGCTAGGTAGGTACCTACCTACCTAGCTAGGTAGGTAGGTAGGTAGGGAGGTAGTCGAGGACTTTCTCTACCTACGTCTACATAAACACATCCATCCCGATAAACACCTTAGTAGTCGGCGATGTCGCTACTCTGAAATGTCGAGCAACCATGACGTCGAATCAAACAACCTGGGGCCAATCCCCACAAGGTCCTGCCTACCTACCTACCTAGTACCTTGGACATCCGACCCACCCACCTAAGTGCCTGGATACCTAGCAGGTGACTGTTTATGTGCAAGGGCTTCAACCGACGACAGCCGGCAGCAAACGGCTCGCCTTGTTCGATGTCGGACGACACCTAGACGTAAAATAAAAAAAAAATTGAGATATCAGCAGAATAAAGCGGCTTCGTTCAGCAGCAGAAAGCGGGCTTCATTCCGAGGAGACACAAGACGGGCCAGTACGGCCGATGAGTTGCTTGCTCGCACGGCGACGGGCCGTTGACGAAATTAAGTCCGTTTTTTTAGCAGCCGACACCGTTTTTAGGCCGTCCGTTTTTAGCGCATCCGATTTCAGTGGAGCCCGCCCCCACTCGGTATCTAGTACTTGGGAGCCGCTACAGTGCGGCTGGCTTCACAACCACGCGTCGCTGTAGATTGCTCGCCAAGATGGTAATTAGCAGGCAGCTATCTTGGTTTGCCTGCTGGCCCGGTCTAGATGGGCTCATCTCACTATATGCCTTGCCTGGCAGAGACGATGCGTGTATTGCGCTCATGTCCGCTACCTAGTTGCTCCGAACAAGGCACTCTCGTCTCAGTCCTTGCCGGCCAGACCGGGCTTGTACCCCTCCGTTTCTGCTGTCTGTCGAAATACCGAAGATTACGCAGACGCTGGTATATCGTCCTGACTTGAGCATGCCATTAAGTTGCGCGCATGGATCAGCACATCTACCTTACTCCCGGTTCCCCTCCCCCCCCCCTTATTTACAGGTAATCTGCAACAAGGTATGCGGAGATGGAATGGCTAACCCCTTCACCCCCCACCCCCTCCTCCCGGTCTGCCTTGTCGATATGAGTCGGCAATGCCGAGCCTAGTTGGCGACGAGTGGGTGGGGACGGTCGAACGCGTAATGACCTATCGCGAGCATGGGGCCTGCATCTCTCGTCTGCGTGTGCTAAGATCTTCCAGGTTTTGTTGAGAGACAAGGTCAAGGGGGGTCAACCAGGCGGGCGAGATTTCTTCAGTCAAAGATGGGGGTAAGATAAAGAAAGATACATGGAGCCAGAAGCAAAAGGGGAAAAAAGAACAGGATTCTTTCTTACAAGACGGGCCTTTTCCCCTGAGTCAATCAATACACCCAACTCAAGGGGATAAAGCAGTGCCGGTCGTCGTCGGTGACGCGCCCACGTCATCCGGCGACTTGTGACACGACCAGGTATCATCAATGTGTCGCTCCTTGCTCATGAACCGTTGAAGGGGGGCGCGCCACCGTGCGAGAGTCCTCCTCGACGCATCTGAAAGCCGACCTCTCTCCGTCCTGGCCGCCTGTCGAGTTAGTTGCCGAGTCCCTCGCAGCCTCGAAATGGCACTGTATATAGCCGGCTGATTTTAGCATCCATCATTGGTCGGCGGTCCCTCAGGTCGGCGTCGTCCCTACCTATTCGCGCCATCGTTGAACGTCCAGCGGGACAAGGTATCTTTCAGTACCTGCTATGGCATCTCTCCCATTCTACCTGCTTCCACCACCTCGGGGGGTTTTATGCAGTTCGCCTGTCCGCCTCTCCTCCCCCCCCCCCTCTCTCTCTCTCTTCCTCCCTCCCTCCCTCTCTTTGTCTTTGTCCCTGTCTTCGGCAGACTTCCTCGCGAGGAACATAGTCATGACTTCGTCTGTCGAACCCCTGCAAGCCGGCTATCAGCGCTTGCTGGACACGACTCCCGCCCCCCCTGCCACGCTGTGCGGCGACGCCATCGATGCTGGGTGTGCTGTGCCGACGAATCCGTCGGCCGACGTTCGACACGCTTGGAGCCCTGTCAACTCACGAACTCGTCATGTCCTCCGAGCGCGAGCTACAACTGGCCGTTGTTTCGAGCTACATATACACTCTCCTCGTCTCCTTCACTGTGCCTTTTGCCCGTTCATGGTCTGGCCTCTCCCTATCGCTTTTCGTCCCCAAAAAGTTGCATAACCTAGCTTCTTCAACTTCCCAAGCTACTATCGTGACTCATCGTCTCATCCTGCCATGCCCGCCTCCACTTCCGTTGACGTCGGCGTCGGTTCCGAGTCCGAGTCCGTCCCCCCCTTCCTCTCCCGAGGCTCTCCCCTTCTCCCCTTGGCCTATTCTCTCTTCGTGCTGCTCTCGCTGATGACTGGTCTGCAGTTCTCATGCGCAGACTGTCCCGGCCGGTGCGAGCTCTCTGATTTTGCCAGAGGATATCCAGCGTTGGATCGACGGTGCCGGACCTTCCGTCGTCTGCTTGGCCCTGTTTGACTTTCCAATCCTTGAGGCTTACAACGGCGGCGCAGCCCGTGTCGAGCAGCGTTCCGTCAGACAGCACCGCCCTGTCAACGGTCGTGACCCGGCCTCATCGGCGTCACGTCCGGGAGGCAACGGCCGCCGACCGTCCAGAAACCCGGCCATCTAACGCCGCCATCGACCTTCGACACAACGGATGGCGTCCTTCTGTGCCGGGCGGTTTGGCCCACTTGGATGCTGGGCATTAATTCCTGCACACGGCCACAATACGTTTATACCCTGGTCACGTTGTGTCCAGCCTTGACTCGACGAGATGCTTTGTTTGATGGGGGAGGGGGATCGCGAGATAGTATCTCACGTTATGGATCTACGCTTCGAATTTGTTGCGGCTATGTAGTTTACGATGCGTCGCCTGTTGCAACGTCGGTCGCTAGGGCTCTATGAAGCAAATTTACGAGTCCAGTTCACCATTTCGTCTTGGAACGAGCGACATCTCACAAGTGTCTGTTATTCCGGCCGATGGAAGCGGACACAGAGCTGGCGATGAAACAACAGACCATGTCCTGTGCACGGCATGTCACTGCAACGCGATGGATAGGGTTACGGTTAATCTGCTTCACGATTATGCCTCCGTCCTCGGCACGGCTGGCGGCATCGGGTCTGGCAGCCGGTTCCCCCGCATGTCGCACATGGGCCTGCTCGATTGGCGCCCGGATGCCTTGACAGGCTCGACTGGACGCATCTTACCGCCCACCCCAAGCGTAGGGAATGGAGATGAGCGTTAGGGCCACCCCCTCGCATTTGCCTACATATACACTTGTACAAACGCGTATGCACATACTACACACATACATATCGACAGCATTCATGTCTATGTGTGCACGCACATCCACCACGCACATATGTATTTGCTCTGGGTTGTCCCTACATTTCCTTCGTCTCAAAGGCCGTGCTACACCCTCTCCGAAGACGGCACCGATACATAGCCAAGCTGCTCGGTTAACCCGACGTCTACACCATGGCCGAAGCAAGTCACTAAAGCCTTGCTTGATAAGTTGTATGCTGAATAGGTAAGATACGGACACTACCTAAGCAATACTACCCGTAGGTAAGCCTACCACGCTCGTCCCTCGCGAGGTGCCTACGGGTAGTAGTAGTCGAGACGATCTGGGGCTAAGCTGGCGCACTCTTCGCACTACCACGCGGGTAAATCGCACTGTGGTCTGGCTTGAAGAAGTACAAGGGGGAGTAAGCAGCTTTGCTAATCCCTTTTAGCGCCTGCGTCTATAACACCCACACCCTTGTTACTTTACGTGTTCGGGCTAAGTGCCGAGGTCCCTGCCTGCATAAAAAAAAAGGACCTCGGTAAGGAGGTATAAAACCCCTCTAAACCCCCTCAGAGCTGACCGTCATCCGCGAGGCTGCTTTTTCTTCATCTATTATATACCTAAATCGTTTCTCAATTATCGCGTCTACGGTAGAGGAATTTTGGGGATAGAGACCATAGCGCCTTCATCTCATTTAAGTGACGCCAAGCTTACACTCCGTTTTCCGGAATCTTCCGCCTCTTAAGATGAGGATCTCAACTTTCCGAGCAGTTCGATGCGCTGTCAATGGCCTCCAAAAACGCACATACTCTCAGACGACTGGCCCGAGGCATTTAATGTCTATTAGTGACTTGTCGGCTAGCGAGCTCTCGTCACTGGTCCAGAATGCGGCGTCGCGGAAAGAGGCCGTCAAGGGTGGCCGAACGCCGTCACCACTTGCTACGGCACTCTCGGGCAAAGCGGTTGCCATGATGTTTAGCAAGAGAAGTACTCGCACTCGAGTATCTACCGAGGCTGCAGTGGCCATCTTGGGTGGGCATGCCATGTTCCTCGGCAAGGACGATATCCAGCTCGGTGTACGATGCGACATGTACCTTACCTGGGGCATTCGTCGAGGCTGACACGTTCGGCAGGTTAACGAGTCGCTGTATGACACATCCGTCGTCATATCTTCAATGACGTCGTGTATGGTTGCTCGGGTCGGTCCTCATTCCGACGTAGTCAACCTGGCCAAGCATTCGAGCGTTCCGGTCATCAACGCCCTCTCGGACGACTTTCATCCCCTCCAGACTGTCGCCGACTTCCTTACCATCCACGAAACATTTGCGAATCCTCGGTCGTCCGGTCCCGATCTTGGTCTTGCCGGTCTCAAGCTAGCATGGGTCGGAGACTCGAATAACGTTCTCTTTGACCTGGCGACGGGCTGCGTCAAGCTAGGTGTCGATATTGCAGTCGCTTCTCCCAAAGGCTATAGCATCCCCGATCCAATGAAGCAGCTGATTCTATCTGCTGCAGACGGCGTCAAATCACCTGGAAAGCTATCACAAACGACAGCTCCGGAAGAGGCAGTCAAAGATGCCGATATTCTGGTGACGGATACCTGGGTCTCCATGGGACAGGAAAGTGAGATGAAGAAGAGGCTGGATGCCTTTTCCGGCTTTCAAATCACTAACGAGCTGGCAAGACGGGGAGGTGCCAAAGAGGGCTGGAAATTCATGCATTGCTTGCCTCGGCATCAGGAAGAGGTTGCCGATGAAGTCTTCTATGGCCCACGATCTCTCGTCTTCCCTGAGGCGGAGAACCGGCTCTGGGCTGCGGTTTGTAAGTTTCCAACCCCTGACCGCCAAGGCGTTCCGCACTCATCATGGAGCAGCTGTTCTCGAGGGGTTTGTTGTCAACAAAGGACAAATCTAGAAGGAGGTGTCGCCCGTCGTCCGACGTATGGACACTTTGGCCTGGGCGGGGCAAGAGAAGGCAAGGAGGGGGTTCCGAACCAGAGTCTCCCTTGTCGTAGTTGTGGTATGTGACAAACTTGGAGCAAAACGTACAGGCGCGACAAAATAGAGGACTAAGAGCGAGGAGCTGGTGCTACAGACAGCCGCTGGTCTTTCGAGAACCCGATGAGCGATGCGGTCGTACATCGCAATTATGTTGCCTGTAGTCGCAACAGCTTTTCACCGTCACAGCGTTCGCTAGAGGCATACGACGACAACGGTCCTCCACTAGAGCCCACGCTCACAGCAACCCCGTAGCCCAGCAGCAATTGATGTCGTCGGAGCCCACCGTCACAGCACCTCTCACAGCCTAGCACCGACTGATCACCATCAAAGCACACGTTTACATCATCCATCAGACCTATGTTGATAAGTTGGAACAACCCGCGATTAAATAGCACTCCACCGTCACCCACCAGGGTCGCCGTGCCGTGCCCACTACCAGTCGCCGGAAGACACACTCGCTTTTGAGGCCCTGCTTCGCCGCGCGCATTCCACCGTCGTCGTTTTTTTTGGTTGGTTTTTTTTTTCCCCAAAAAAATTCATCTTTTATTGGTACCCGTGGGCTGTACCGCCCCCTTCACGCAGAGACCCTTCCTTGCCCCTCCACCCCCTTTAAGAGAACAAGGCGACATCGACTCACCTATATGTACGTGTATACAGGGTAGTTTTTCTTCTATTTTCCATGTGGCTTACTGAAGCTTCGCCAACAACTTGGTCAAAACGAGTAATAAGTAACGGAAGCTTTGCTTTACATGGGGCTGGTGGCCGCAAGGAATGTGCAGTGCAGGAAGCGGTGTTTCTTCTAGAGTGCACACTGGGCTTCTTCCGGTCACATGACCTAGGGCGAACTGCGGAGTCTACAGTCCCCTTCACGACAGCTCCAGCCGCAACTATGCTGCCTCCTCCTAATTGGCTAGATTCGCTAAATAAAAGACGGCAACTATCGACGCGATCCGGCGCACTCTTCGCACTTTATCCCGCGAGTAAACTTAAAGAAGTAGAAAAATGGTCGCTACACTGCCTAAGGTAGGTGAGCAAGCAAGCGGCTTTGCTTACCCCTTTTGGTGCCCGTCGTCTAACACCTAGGTTTATATTACGTGCCTGCCCTGCACATGACGTTGCATGAAGGCGACCAAAGAAGACCGGAAAATAAAATCATATCGTGCTTGGCGAATAGCACGTCATCCAAGTGAGAGTCAGGGCCGCCCTACCTACCAGCGTCTACCATGGCGTTGGGGAAAAAAAAACCTCGTCAGCCGGTCAGCAGCGCCATCTCCTCCACACATCGACTTCCCGCAGAGTAGCAGCACAATCCGATGAAAGAATCGCCGGCGTCGGCACACGAGGCCGTCGCATTCACGCACGCCGAATCTGCCCCCATGAGCGCAATACACGATGATGAAAAATCAGCTGAGAAGCGCGAAGAACGACGCGATGATGATGGCGAGGGCCTCGTCTTCGTCCGTTCGGACCGGCTGAGGCGCTCGCTATCGGCGCGACAAGTTCAGATGATTGCCATCGGCGGCACCATCGGCACCGGCCTGTTTCTCGGATCCGGAAAATCGCTGGCGACGGGAGGGCCGGCGTCGATGTTGTTGTGCTACGCTATTGTCGGCGCTATCGTTTTTGTCACGATGCTGAGCTTGGGGGAGATGTCGGCCTTTGTGCCCGTCGCCGGCAGCTTTTGCTCTTTTTCTGGGTGGGTGTTCTGCGTGCGCCTCCACAAGGGATTGTGAGAGAGGCAGAGAGAGAGAGAGGGTGGACAAGACGGTGGAGAGAATAAAAACAGAGAATGCTGACACGGCCCGCTGGCCAGCCGCTTCGTCGACGACGCCTTCGGCTTCGCCCTCACCTGGAACTACTGGTTCAACGATGCGGTGTCGACCGCGTCGGACCTCGTCGCCCTACAGCTTGTGCTGCAGTATTGGACCGACCGATTCCCCGGCTGGGCGCTGAGTCTCATCTTCTGGGCCCTTCTCGTCGCCGTCAACGTCGCCAGCGTCCGGGCCTATGGCGAGCTCGAGTACTGGCTGAGCCTGCTGAAGGTCATCACCATCATGGTGCGTTGTCGTCTTCGTTGTCGTCGCCGCCACGTCCGCGGCTCACCCGTCATAGGTCTTCATTGTCGTCGGCATCGTCGTCAATGTCGGCGGCAATCTTGAAGGCCGATATATCGGGGTCGAGAACTGGAGGCTTCCTGGTGGTCCCTTTGTCGGCGGCATTGGGGGTTTTGCCTCCGTCTTTGTTACGGCCTCGTTTGCCTGCAAGTCGCATCCCTCTTCAGGACTGTATGTGCGATTCCTGACGGTCAGCGCTCTCAGATGGTGGCACGGAGTCGATTGCCATCACCGCTGGCGAGACCAAGAACCCGACCAAGACGATGCCGCGCGTCGTCAAAAACGTCTTTTGGAGGATACTCTTCTTCTAGTGGGTCTCATCACCGGATAGTTGTTTCCCACCGTCAAGTTGACGACATTCGCAGCATCTTGTCCGTCCTTCTCATCGGCCTCAACGTCCCCTATACGTATCCCAACCTCAGCTCCAAAAACACAAGCACGTCACCCTTCACTATCGTCTTCCAGATGACAGGTGCGCGCGCCGCCGGCAGCGTCATCAACGCCGTCATCCTGACGAGCGTCCTGTCGGCCGGAAACCATGCGTTGTTCGCCGCCGGTCGGCTGCTGTACACGCTGGCGGCCGAGGGCCATGCGCCTCGGGCCTTTGCAAGGCTTGGCAAGAACCAGGTGCCGTGGGTAGCGGTGCTCACTTCAGCATTCATCGCTGGTCTCTGCTTTGCCTCGAGCTTTATCGGGGCTGGCCAGTTGTGGACTTGGCTGCAAAAGTAGGTGACGATGGACCTGACAAGGGGGGGAAGGAAGGGGAGGGGAATGGTATTCTGATGGGACAAACAGCATCGTCGGCGTCTCTAACCAGCTCAGCTGGATCGCCATCGGCATAGCCTCGATACGTTTCCGTTCAGGCCTCGAGCGCCAGGGGAAGACGCGTCTGCTACCCTTTCGCAACTGGACTTACCCCTGGGGTCCCTGGGCCGTCGTCATCCTCAACAGCTTCTTGGTGCTCATACAGGGATGGCGCTGCTTCACGCCCAGGTTCGACCCCGTCAGCTTCGTGAGCTTCTACATTGAGCTGCCGATCATGCTGGTCATGTACATTGGCTGGAAGGTCTGGCGGCGCACTAAGCTGGTTGGCTTGGATGAGATGGACCTCGAGACGGATGTGCATACGGCGGACGAGGAGCCGTTGGAGGCGGCGGACAAGAATTGGAGGGCCAGAGTCAAGCGCGTCGCCGACTGGTTGTTTTGAGGCTGCTGATGCGCGTCCAGCGCTCACCTCTTGGAGGCCACGGGAGGCGCTCACTAATTCCCCTCTAGCGGCGGAAAAGGGATGCGGTTCGCGGACCTCTCCCGGCATTATTTGGCCGGCGGGACGGGCTGCCGGCTCACCGCTATGATGGCAGTCAGTCGCTCCAACTTGGGCCACCTGGCGGACTGGCCATGACAGTGCAACGTTGGGGCTGGGTGCGTCCGACTCGACGCAAGACCACCCTCTTTCCCGGTCAAATCCACCCATCCGCCGGATGTCTCCCCGTGTGTCTTTTCCCGCTTGCAGGGGAACGGTACCCGGATGACACGTGCAGCTGGCGTCGTGGCACTGCAGGCGACCCTCCTCTGGCCAGGAATCTGCCGTGTCTCAGTGTGGCGGTCCTGAGTTTCTTGTCGGGCGAGTCCCTCTGTCGGCACTCGCAGGTCTTGTGTGGCAGTGTGACGAGCGCGGGATGCTTGCACGTCAGATGCGAATGGGATCTGGGTGAGCGTCCGCCTCGGATCGTGTCCTCCGCGGTTAGTGACTCGCTTCCCTCGGTGGATGGCGACTCGCGTCTGGCATAGTACAGTCGTGGCTTGGCACATATGTACTGTCTGCACCTACTTGATACTTGGGAGAAACTCTCTTTTTGTATACTGACTCCCTTTTCATTTCTTTTGTGTCTGCACGCAATTTCCCATGGGTATGGGAATCTGTCTCACTCCGGCTGTTCAAATCGCGCCCCGAGAAAAGCAAGGCGACGACGGCGAGGGGTGCGTGGCTGGATCTGGTGATTTAAGACAGGTAGAGTTGGTGTGGCCATGAAACTAAGGGAGGATGCGGCTTTTGCTTTACCTTTGTCACCTCACATCTCGCCGCCTGCACGCACGAGAGGAGGGCCGCTTTGGTGGAGATATTTGCGCGCGCGAGAGGTAACCTCAGTAGGAGCGGAACGAACGCTCCGAGGGCGGGGGCTCCACAGCGGGCCGTTCCGTCCGACGGAGCACATGGGAATGTGTGATTATCGATGGAGAGGGCTAATAGGGTTGGGGAAATGCGCTTGAGACGCGCCCCGCTTCCCTGCAGGTCTGTCGACACGAGGTTTTCCGAGGTGACCGGGATGATGTTTCGTACCGGGGATAATGGTATTAGAATACAAAACAGCAAGAAGGAGGGTGTTTCACGAAGAATACATAATCAACGCCCCGAGAATATGCCGAAAAACCACTACCCTAGAATACCGACCAACCTAAGAAGGGCACATGGCTATTGACACATGACGTGTGTACTAGCTAGATATATTCGCATGTGCTCGACATATGTCTCGGCCGAGCGGGGTTTGGTGATGGCCGAGCTAGACAATAATGGAAATCCCATCAGCGAGAAATCCCATCAGCGAGAAATCCCATCCTCTTGCAGTTTCTGGTTAATAAAAGGGAGGCTTGTGAACTGTCACCTTGTCGCACGGACTCGTAAAGTACCGCAGCGCCGGGATCCCATGGCCGTCTACTGACAGGACCCTGAGCGACTACGTTGGGTAGCAAGCGGCATCCTGGCTGCATCCACTGCCATGTTTCCGTCTTCGTCTAATCCATGCGAGGTCGTTTTGCGTGGGATTTGGGGAAAAGGGATGTAGGAGGTGGGAAGTGGGAGGTGGGAGGTGTGAGGTGGGAGGGGTGGAGAAGTGGAGAGGGTTTACTAGGTAGGTGCCTACCTATTTAGGTAGTTGGCCCCCGCTCCTACTCTGGCCATCACCACACTCCTCCTTCTGTGTATTTTTACTCTCTTCCTCCTCCTCGCCAGCTTGTTGCTCTCTAGCGTGCTCCTGTTTATGTGTTTGTTTGTTTCTTGCTTGCTTGCTTGCTTGTTTCCTTTCTTCCTTTCCCGTCTCCTACTTCTCTTTCTTATCGCCGCTGTACTTTCGTACGTCTACTTACTCGCCCACGTTCGCCTCCCGTCCGGACATCGCCGGCCAAGATTCCCGTCCATGCCGCCTGTCCGCGAATGAATGACCACCGTAATCGAAAGTCTAAGCCTCACTCCCGGCCCTCGTCGCCGCGGCCTTCTCGGTCCAAGCACCATGAAACCACGCCTGCTACGATGGCCACTACTCGTCTCCTCCCCGGTGATGGTCTCGGCTTCCAGATGGTAAGCCTTGCGACCCCTTCCCCCCTCCCGAATCCTTGCAGCTGCTGACGCCGCACAATAGATGCGACGCGAGGCTGCCTTTCCGCTATATATGTCCTCTTCTCTCGCTAACAGCCCTGTGCCGCTCGTCCCTGTCGCCTCGCCTGTCGCCGCGCCTGAACCGAAGCATCGCCGGCAAGATAAAGAGCGTCGGCCTTCTTCGCCTCGTCCTCTCACACGTGCTCGTCCGCCGCCGGCAGGCCCTTCGGAAAATCATCACAGCAGCCGAACGCATGTCGACTCGCGCGCCGATTGCAACGCCAACTCGCATGCCCATGCCAGCTCTCACCGTTCGTCCAAGCCGGCAACGGCCCAACGCAAGGTTGATCCAGTGTCTGCCTCTTTTCCAGCCGCGCTGACCGTCGCAGCGCAACCGCAACTCACGCTTGACTTGCCACGTCTGCGGCACCAGCGAGACGCCCGAATGGCGCGGCGGCCCCGACGGTATCGGCACGCTCTGCAACGTGTGCGGCCTGGTCTTTGCCAAGCAACAGTGCAAGCGGTCTCGCTGATATCAGAATTGCGGCTCCCTCAGGGCTTCGAGTGCTACGACGCCGCTCCGCAGCCTCGAGCATCGACGGAAGTCCTCCAGCTTGGACGGCCGATGGAGCCCGGCCCAGCTCCGGAGTGGGTCCGCGATCCCGTCGGGGTCGATGCCCGATTCTGACAGGCTTGACAGATTACGGGTCCACGCCTCCCTCTCTCCGCCTCGTTGGCCTACCTTTCGCCCAGGGGCAGCGCCCAATTTCTTCTCCCGAGCAAAGGCAGGCTGTCACCGCGGAGAGGGGAAGGAGTGCCAGAGTAGTCAAGGCTTTACCATCCTTCGCCGCCGCCCACGATCTAACTGACGGGCCGAGATGGAGGCAAAATCGAGGACCCAACACGACCTCCTCCTCCCTCTCTGCACATGGCCCCGCCCCGAGCAGACTCTGCCCTTCTCTCGCCTTCTCCTCCTCTTGGCCTCGATCGCTTCCGCCTTTCCCTCTTCCTCATCCCACACATGCCCGCTCGCTTATGCGCGCTGTCGATGCCCGAAACGTGCGGCCAACTGACGTTTGCCTGAGACGCCGAGGCGGGGGGGACCCGGAAGGATTCCTCTTTGGTCGTCCAATGAGCAGCCTGACTGGTTCCTTTCCGGTCTTTGGCTTTTTCCCCTTTCCGTCTTAGTTTCCTCTCCCGCTCGGAGATTTCGTCTCCCCCCCATCTGCGGCATGTCCGCATTAGCTGCCCCTGTCCAGGCCACAGACCATGTCTCCTCGAGGCCGGTAGCGTGAGTCGCTTCTTTCTCTTCCGTGCCGCTTTTCTCCCGTCTGTCTTGCCTCTTGTCACCACGGACGGACTGGTTCACCTCTGCTGGTGCGGCGGCTGACGGACGATGCAGGTGCCTCCACTGCCGGCAGAGGCGGTCGTACTGCTCCAAGGAGAAGCCGAGCTGCTCCCGGTGTCGCGACGCGGGCATGACGTGCGTGTACGAGGGCGCGAGGAAGATTCTGGTCAACGAGTCGTGAGTGGCACTCAAAAGCCATAAAGAGAGGCCCCTGCTGACCCGAGGGCGCGGCAGCTATTTGCGGCAGCTCGAGGCCAAGGCCAAGGCCTTGGACGGTGAGTCTTGTCGTCATATCCGTCTCCCTGTTCTTCGCCTAACGCGAGCAGCAGCGGCGGTGGCGGCGCCGCCGTCGGCAGCTTCAGCATCGAAGCGAGGACCGACGGACGAAGAGGACGAGTTTGCGGACGGTCAACCGCTACTGGAACCCTTTACCCAGTTGAACCTCGAGCGGCCATCGACGAGTAAGGAGACCGACCCCTTTCTCGGGGCATGTGACCGTCGAGGCCTGCCGGGAATTGACCAGAACAACAGGCTTCCAGGGTCCCGCCTCGTCGGACAACTTCTTGCGCAACGTGCGCAAGCTCTACCACGACGACGATGGCGGCACCAGCCTCGACTGCTGGCAGGCCAACCTGTACGAACCTGGGGCGCTGCCCGGACGGACGTTTGGGCTCCGTACGCGGCTACCGCCGGTGGACACGGCGCGCCGGCTGTTCTCGGCGCAGCACGTCTATATCGGTACCATCTTCGCCTTTACGGAGCCGCTCGAGGCGTTTGAGCAGATGCTGGGAGAGGCCTACGGTGGGCCGCCCGACCCGCGCGACCGTGAGGCCTGCCTCAAATATGCCAAGGTGCTACTGGTGCTGGCCTTTGGGCAGCTCTACTCGGTCAACCAGTGGGTGGGCTTCCGCGGCCCGCCGGGCTTCGACTACTTCGCCGACTCGCTCGGCCTGCTGCCGGAGACGCACGAGGAGGGCTCGCTTGGCGGAGTCGAGGCGCTGGCGCTGGCAGGCTACTTCATGCAGAACATGAACCGGCGCGACGCCGCCTTCCAGTACCTCGGACGGGCCCTGCGCATGGCCGTGTCGCTCGGCCTCCACCTCGAGATGGGCGACGACGAAGACGAAGCCGGGCGCGAGCGGCGGCGGCGCGTCTGGTGGTCCGTCTATAGCCTGGACCGCATATTGTGCGTCAAGTCGGGCAACCCGCTGACGATCCAGGACGACGATATTGGGGTGGCGCTGCCGTCTCGGCTCCCGGGCGAACCGGAGCACGGGCCGGCGTCGGTCCTGCGCGACTACACGCAGCTGTCGCGTATATTGGGCCAGATTCACGACGCCGTCTACCGTCGCTCAGTGCCTCGCTCGGGCCGTAACCTAGTGGCCGCAGTGCAGACCATCGTCCGCGCCCTGTCGCGCTGGTTCCGCGAGCTGCCGGCCGTGCTGCGGTTCGAGCCGCAGAGTTTCAGCCGCGAGAGCGTCGGCACCCTCGCCCACTACTACCAGTGCATCAACATGACGGTCCGTCCGTTGCTGCTGCACGTCGTCGAGCGTCGTCTGCGGGCCATCCGCTCCGGCGGACCGGACGAGAAGGAGCGCGACTGGAAGGCCGGCCTGTCGCAGGCGACGGTGCGAGTCGTCGAGATGGGGCTGGGAGCCGCCCACGATACGGTCAACATGATGGCCATTGCCGCCCAGCGGGACATGGTCGGTTGGTCTACCCAACCCCTTCTATCCTTTCCTCGTCGTACACGGCGCACACTGGCTCACTTCCAGCAGCCACCTACGGCTACATGGACGGCGAGCACATCTTCTCGGCCTCCATCGTCCTCGTCATGGCCTGCGCCGCCTTCCCGGCCAACGCGGCCAACACGCTGGCCATGCAGACGGGCCTAGGCCTCCTCCGCTACATGGGCGAGCGCGGCAACAGCCACATGGGCGCGCGCTACGAGCTCCTGGCTTCGCTTCACGCGGGCGCGGGACAGGCCCTGTCGTCTACGTCGTCGTCGTCGCCGCCTCTCTCGCCTCCGGTTCCGGTCTCGGCCTCGGCCTCGGCCTCGGCCTCGTTGTCGTCTTGTGCTCCCGCCGCCGTACCCGAGGCCCTGGCATACTTCCCGGCCGTCGACAATAGCTTCCTGGACGAGCCTCTCTACGACGAGAGCGGGATGGATTTCGGCCTTTGGGAGGAGGGCTTCGCCTGTCCGACTATGGATCTGGATTTCGATCTCGCTCAGAGGACTTCTTCGACGGCGGGAGGCAATGTCAACCTATCTGATCTCATGTACAGCCACGGGTGAGGGATTTGGGCTCTTTGAGTTTCCACCCCCCCCCCCCCCCCTTGGTGGTTTGGCGTTTTTTTGGGGAGGAGAGGAGGGCTGGGTTGGGAACGATTCGCTAGCCAGATAATGCGGATGCGAGCATCCATCCATCCATCTACAAAGCTTCCGCCATGAATATGGGCTTGCTTGGACCCGTCGTTGTGTCGAGCTGTATACAGCTTTGATGATGAAGTAAGTGGTGGCCTCGTGTGTTTCGTTGCCTGCCTGCCTCCCTGCCTGCCAACGACGTCTCACTCAACCTCCAGCGAAACATGTCATTTTTACCCTACCCCCGTCCGTACCAGAGCAAACACACCACGCCTACAAATGAATAACAAGGGAAAGAGGATGCGTCGACCAGCAATATCAATCATCGGAATCCGTGATCCGCAAAGACATGCGCCGCTTCCCCACACCTTTTTCCCCGGGCAACCTTTCATCCAGAAACTGGATTGCCTTTTTTTTTTTTTTTTTGGTTCCAAAACCTGGATCCGAGCCATGAGCTGATATCTCACTCCGAAGAGCAATGTCCACGCTTACATCAACGACGCCTCGCCCACGAAATCGACAGGAAATGGTATGCCACGCCCGTGGCCCTGTTCCCCCCCCCCCTTCTCCCCTTCTTTCCTTTTTCCCCATGCCCACAAATCACTACAAAAGCCAATTTCGACTTGTTCCGTGAACAAACAAACCCTTTCCACCCCGACCCTCCTCTTCCCAAAGAAAAAATAACTGCCGGTTTCAAGCCTGCGGATCGATAAAATCCAAATTCAAGCTCTCGTAGTTCCACAGCGTCGCCAGGTCCCCCAGCTCCTGTTGCGTGATGTTGCCAAACTCGAGCTGCTGAAAGGCGTCGTCCATCGGCGGCGTCATGGTGAGGTAGGGCCCCGGCGGTGTGGGCTGCACGTAATCCGTCATGAGCTGGTCGACCGAGGGCGTCGGCAGCACCACGGGCGGTTCCGTCGCGTCGAGCCCGCCGCTGGCCGTCGTCGATGCGGCCGGGTAGGCAGGCGTGTCATCGGTGCCGAGCAGGGTGGTGGTGGTGGTAGTGGGCGATGTCGACATCTGGGCGGCCGTGTGAGAGGCCATCATGGCCATATTGGGCGGCGAAGCGGCGGTCCCGTACGACACGTACGACGACACGGTTCCCGGATCGCCATGCATGGGGGGCTGGTTTGCGAACGACGGAGGCGACGGCGGCGGCGGCGCGCCCGCCCTCGCCATCTTCTTGCGCCGACGGTTGCTCTCCGAGCTCGGCGGCACCGGAGCCACGGACCTCGTCACCCTCTGCGAGACGCGGCCGAGGATCTCGTACGACGTCTTGGCCGTCTTGGTCACGTTGGCGAGCCGCCTCAGCATGTCGACAGCGCCGTCGATGGCGCCGAGTATGTCCCGGCGCCGAGGTATGCTACCGTCGGCGTCGTGCATGAGCGCCGAGCACAGGACGGCGGCCGTGTCGAAGATGCAGAAGAGGACAAAGTGAAACTTGGCGTCCCTGGGATAGACGTGGTCGAAGAAGCCGTAGAGGGCGTCCATGAGTCGCAGCGAGTAGTCGATGCCGTCGCTGCGGATCCGGAGCTCGTCGGGGTGGGCAGCGGCCGTTACGGGCCTCGCCAGGTAGGCGCGGATCGGGTCGAGGATCATCGAATACGACATGGTGCGGAGGTAGTGCCGGTGCAGGACGATCCACGGCCGCTGTATGTCGGAGCTCTCGTCGGCATCGTCCAAGGCATACACCGGCGGGAAGCGCCTCATCCAGGCCTCGATGATGGCCTGATACTTGAAGACGTCGACAGAGCTGACGACGTTCTTGGGCAGCTTGAAGTTGAGGGCGAGCTCGGTAATGAGCTCCGACTGCAGCTTCATGTGCAGCAGAGGCGAGGGCGTGTAACCCTCGAGCTTGAGAGAGGGCAGGCCGACCTCGCAGTCGGTGCGATCGATAATCAAGGGACGAGACAGGAGTGCCGAGATCTGCCTGTCGACGAGTTCAGGGGGGCGACATTCAAAGAGAGGGCTAGCGCCGGGGACGACGACTCACCAGTCCCAGGTGTCCAAGACGCACCACACCCTCCTCCGCATCTCCCGCTCAAACTCGGACATGGGTCCGGAGACGAGCTCCTGGTGGATATCTGAGGACTGTTAGTGGGGAGGCCGGACGGGGGAGAAGCGGGCAAGCAACCAACCCAGCTCCTGCGCTTCCCTGATGGCGGCGCTGAGGACGTGCCAGCACTCGACGAAGCGGGCCTCGGACTTGTACCAGTAGCACGAGTGCAGTAGTGACTGCACGTTATGGAGGTGGTTGTTGCCGACGGGGATGACGCTGTGCAGCTCCCGGGCAGCATTGTGGTAGTGTTCGGTGAGCCTCTGCGTCGACTCGCCCAGGTCCTGCTCCAGCTTGCGCTGCAGGTCGACGTCGGTGTACTGGGCAGAGCATGCGCAGACCATGAGGAGGAGACAGGTCCACTGGAGGCCCAATGGCCGGTTTTCGGTCCTCGAGGCCCACCACTGGCGGTATTCGTCGAGGAAGGACGGGGGGTAGATGATGTAGTAGTGGTAGTTCACGCTGTTGAGGAAGTTCTGGACGAGAGAGTCTAGGAGAGGGCGGATGAGCAGGCGAAAGGCCAGGCGCGAGATGGCTCACGGACCTGTGTAAGGGCGAGGGGGTAAGACTTGGAGAACGCGTTCGAGCTGAGGGCACGAGGCGATGTCGACGTAGAATTGGCGCTGCGGCTTGGAGGGTGTCCTCAGGCGGCGGTCCGAGGTGGTGAGGCCGGAGAAGAGGTGACCGGCGGTGTAGCCCAAGGCGCCGAATCCACTGTCACCATCGTCCCAGGGATTGGTATCGCTGGAGTCGGTGAGGTCATCATGGCTCAGTTCTCGCTTGCGGCCGGCTTCGGTGCGCGTCGGAGCGGGCGTGCAGGTTCCGAAGCGGCACTTGTCGGCGACCTTGCGCTTCTGGCAGTGGTTGCAAGGCCATACGCGGTTGCACTGTGGATGGGCGTCAGGACATTTTCTGAAGTGGAAAAAAATCCCAAAGGAAGACCCCAAAAGGGGACGACGGGCAACGGCTTGCCTTTTGCTTGCGACGCTGGCACTCTGTGCAGGCGGAACGGCCGTGGCCGTTGTCCGGAGGCGTCTCGACCATGGCCAGGAGAAGGGGCTGACCGTCTCTCTGGGTAGACGGGCCCTCGGCCGCTTGCTGGAGCGTTGTAGCAAGCAAGCGAGCGAGCCGGACGACCGAGCGGCAGAAGCGGCAGAGGTACAGAGACGGTGGCTGCTCATCGACGTAGAGGAGACGGACGAGGACAGGCTGATGGCGAAGGAGAATAATGAGAGGAGGATGAGGTTAGAAGTGATTGGTGATGCCCTAAACAGGGCCAATGCATCCGCACTGTCCATCCTGCGGTCAGTCCTGCTGTGTAGCCTGGACTCAGCCGTAGCGGCGGGTCGGGTGCCTGCACGCTGACCAGCACAGTGGCGACAGCGTGCAGCGGCTGGGGACAATTCCTTGTAAACTAAGCGGACACTGTGCCGGGCAAATCAGCCCCTACGGCTCCACGACGTCTCGAACCCTGCGCGGCTCGTGGGGGAGAGACCGGGGCAAAAAAAAAAAAAAAAAAAAACCGGGCGGCCCGAATAGAGTGTGGCCGCAGCGGGACCCGGTTTGCCGGAGCCTTGCCCCAGGTAAATCGTAATTCCACGACACTTCATCACACGGCGCTGTCGTGGATGTATGTATGTATGCGTCCGCCCGGCTGCCTGCGCCCGCAGCGTTGGTGGTTGTCTTCGTGAGGTTGGCACAGTGCAATCTGGCTAGCGGTTGCGTTGCGTTGCATGACATCAGCCAGATCTACTGTCAAGCACTGTGTTTACGCGTCATATCAAGGCCCATCTCTACAGTACGGATTGGAAATAGCTGTCAGGGATCAAGAATCACAAACACCACGGCCAAAGCTGTACGACCAACCCACCCACCGGATGCAGTCTGCGTCGCACCTGCAAAGTATGCTTAAGAGACCTACCGGGCGGCCCTTTTGCGACTCTCCCGTCACACGACTGCCTCTCCCAAGACACAACGGATCGAGACGAGCCACTCATGACCGGCGGACTGGCCCCGTGCCGCGGAGCGGGTACGCCAAGAGATCAGCGCCGACGAGTCTCAGCTTGGGATGAATTGACACGTCAAAATCATGGGAAATTTCCTGCTTTCCTGTCCTCGCTCGACCTTTCTTCGTCGGAAAGGGAGTCTACTACCTACCCATAGGCACCTCGCAGAGTAGCACGCCAACTACCTACCTAGCTACCTCCTAGTCAACCCTTACCCTCACCCACCTCGACTCCTACCTACCTATTATGTATCTGCCGGCCAGCGTCAGCCTCATCCCAACGGACTCGAGACAGACATGACATCTCACCTTGGTCTACTACATCGGGTCAACCGCCTGCATCCTGCCGCATGCAGTATGACTCCTCCCCACCCCTCCCTTCCAAAAAAAACCCCTGGCCCGCTGCCGGGGGCTTGGGATGCCGTGCACCGCCGGCTGCCCTCAGCTCGTACTTGGAGCAGAGGCTCACCTCACCAAGCGGCTTCTTCCGCCGGCACGGCCGTCCAGGGAACGCCGCCCGCTTCTATCTCGGTAATGTCGCGCGGCACTGTGCCCCTGCGACGCGTCACGTCATCCACGATCCGTATATGGCAGCTATCGGGCTCATCCTTACAGACACCCTGTCTGCCAGTACACGACAGGAGTAAGACGAGACTGTGCCTCACGCCCCGGCTCCGCGGCCGAGGTCCCGCCGTACCCTCCATACCCTCGACCCGACTGGGCGCCTCTGGTTGCCCTTGAGCACCTCAACCCATGGCACGGCCGTCTCCTCTTCCCGACACGAATCACCGTCGAGTTCGTCTGCTAGGCCCTCGTCGTCATCGTCGTCGGTCACCTCGACACTCTCCGGCTCCTCCTCGTCCTCCTCAGCTTGCTCGTAAAGGTGCTCCGTATAAGACCACGTAGGCGCGTCCAGCTTACCGTGGACGAGCACAATGCTGCTCCCTCGAGATCTGGCCTCCTTGACCCGATCGAGGGATGTCGGCGTGAGCACCTGTAGGCACTTGTTGGCGGTATCGACGCCACGGACCAGGATCAGGCCGATGGTGCGCGAGTGCCGGGGATCGAGGCAAAGATCGTCGGGGTTGGGAATCACCGGTATGCCCTCGGGTGAGAAGAGGACCGCTGGCTGCGACGTAGAGTCACCGTCGCCATCACGAGACTCTTCCCGCGAATGGCCGCGGAATGCTTGCCAGCGCTCAACCTCAACCATGGCCAGCACCATGCCGTTAATGGCGTCCGCTATGAGGTCCAACGGCAGCTGGTAGTCATAGCGCAGTATGCCCAGGAACCCGCGCCGACGGCCCGAGTAGGGCACAACGACGGGGCGGACGGCAGAGAGCGCGTGTGGCGACCAGCCGAGTCTTCTCGAGCCATCGGAGCCGATCACCGGCCCAGAATGAAAGTACGACATGGTTTGCATCTCTCTTGTCTGTGCCGCCGTCCGTGACTTGTACTCGGATGGCTGTGAGGGCAGCAGACTAAGCCTTCTCGTGGCGTCGCCCAGGGCCTCTACCGTCTCTGCTGGCCCGTCCTCGGACATGTATATGACGTCCAGAGGGCGCAACTTGGCAACGACGTCCACCAGAAACTCCAAGCCCAGGCTGAGAATCCATCCGGGCGTGTTGATGATCAAAGGACAGTTGCGGAGCGTATGACGGTAGCAATCATATAGATCCAGGGCACACTCTAGGTGCAGCTCCGTCGTGGAAGCTAGAATGACCGAAGCCAGCGAATGGCACCTCACCACTTTGTACGCTTTGTCGTCGAGACTCGGGTGTGAAAACGGCACCCCCAGGTTGGGTTGGCTAATGTGAGCCAAAGACACCGTCCCTGGAGGGCCGTACTCTGGCTGTCCGGGGTCGAGATCGAGTACCGCCACGCCCGTCGCAGCCGTATGGACGGTCCGAGTGGACTCTTCGTGAGTGGCCGTCAGTAGGCGGTTCGTAAGTATGCGCGAGAACGTCGACTTTCCCGCCGATTTTGGACCGCACACAAGGATGGAAACGGGCTCACGCCGGGACGCTAACTCTACGATGGATGCCAATTTCATGTTCCATTTCGGCGAACACACAAGCTGCTGTATTGCGGAACCCTTAGGACCGTCCTCTGATTCACCAAGCTGTTGCATGTCAGCAGAGCATGGCAGGGTATATGGTCACCGTCACTTACAAACTGAAAGGACGTCGGTCCCCGAGACCGCGATTCCGCCACCTGAGCCGGCAAGACATTCCATATATTCTGGAACAAAGGCGAGAGCTTGCCTAACTTTCTCAACCCCTCCGCCTCGGCATCGTTGTGAAGCTCGAGACTGGTGGATTCTGCCGTGCGCAGGACAGGGATCGCATGGCAATGAGGTGCGTGCACCCAGACAATCTTTTCCGAAGGTTGAAGCACTGCCCCAGCCACCGTCACCTCGCCCGTCAAGACGCGGACACCGAAACTTCCGACGAGGAGAAAGCGCTGAGAGTATGAGACGAGGCGTCGCGGAAAGGAAGGGAAGTCCTACCTCGGCTTCTTCAAGTCGAAGTTCCAGCTTGTCATCATGCACTTGGTGATTGTGTTCGGACAGGGAGAAAGAGGAGTAAGCAGCTCGCGAGGTCGGTTCCGTGCCGATACTGAATAAAAGTCAGGATCTGGAGGGTGGAACTGGCGCAGAGAACCGAGTATACCGACTTGGATCCCTGGCGGCGCGCTGCCTTGCCGCTGGAAGAGTTCTGGCCGGGCACAACTTTGGTTGCCGATTTCAACTGTTCGCACTTCGGCCCAAGTGTCTGCAGAGGTGTGAATGGGTTCGAAGATGGCTTCGTTGTCGACGGAGGGAGTTGTTCGGTTTGAGAAGACGCAGCCAGCCGCCGCCGAGCTGCCAGTGCGCTTATGGCGCTCATGCCCGCTGCGTCTCGGTTAGCGGTTGGACCAGATATATGATGGAAAGTTCAACTGGCTTACGCGTGGGAGCTTCCAATTTGCGCCGCTTATTGGGCGACGGAGTCATGATGGCAATGATTGACGAGCGGACGTCGTATTTATCTAGAGGAGCCGAGTCAAAGACGGAGGAGGAGGAGGAGGAGGAGGAGGAGTCTATCTTTGTCGTCGTCTCTGTCGGCAGCTGTCTCGACCGGCTAGGAAAAGCTCTGGTGTTATCGATAAGCCGACGCGCAAACGCGTTGCTGGTCCCACCCAACAGAAGACACTCGCTGCCGTTTTTTCCCCATCTTCACTTTTTTTTCCTTTTCCTTTTCCTCCACCCGACGTGCATTCTACAACGCGACCTCGGCATCCCGTGCCGCCTCGACTCGCCCGCGATGGCGCCCAAGCCACCCTTCAAGGCTCAGTCACTCAAGAAGTTTATCGACGATTACGACAAGGGTATGAAGGCCAAAGCTGAAGCAAAACAGCAGCGGCCCACTGAACGAGGCTCAACCACGCCGCCGAATACCTTGTTCGACAAGATCATCAACGGCAACGACAGCGACAGCGACGACGATGACGAGTCTACGAGTGGCAGTAGCAGTGACGGAGATGGTACCAGATTTTTGTCCAAACTTGGCGTCTACTCTGTCAAGAAACCCGTCAAGAAGCCCGCCGAGAAAGACGAAATTGCCGATAGTGACGACGTTCGTGGCTCCTCTCAGAAAAAGGCTTCGGCCAAGGCCATCAAGCCCGATCCCGACAATCCGGATGAATCTGCCACCTGGGATCAGACAAAGGCTTCCGTCAAGGCCATCAAGCGCGAACCCGATACTTCGGATGAATCTACCGACGACTCTGAATCGGATGAAAATGAGCCAGAGGTGAAGGCAAGCGACGCCGATTCGGATGAGAGTGAATCTGAGGAGGATGCAAGCGACTCGGATTCGGATGATAGTGAGCCTAAAGTGAAGGCAAACAACTCCGAGCCGAGTTCCAGCTCGAGCTCTGAATCCGAGTCGGATGACAGTGATGCCAAGGTTAAGACAGGCGACTCCAAGCCGAGTTCCAGCTCAGACTCTGAATCCGAGTCGGACGACGAGAGCGACAGCAGCGACGCTTCCGAGCCTGCCGCCACGACCAAGGTCTCCGCGGCTTCCGACATAAAGACCCAGACAAAGGCTAGCAAAGTCAACGGCAAGCCAAAGAGCGGCATGGGGAAAGCTATCATCAAACAGCCTCTTTGCAACAACGATAACTTGAATCGTGAATTTGCCGACGAGTCGGTAACCTTTGGCGGTCAGCTGGGCGTAGGCCAAGTCGCGCCGCCTAAGTTGATTGCCCCAGACTTTGTGTTGCGCAGAAGCAACGATGGTGCACGTGGAGAAGACGTGGCGCGCGCCTGCGACCAGGCACAAAAGGACGGCAGCCAGTTCTGGTACTTTACGATTCCACCCAGCGCTTCCTTCTCGGTCGTGCAGAACCTCGAGATGCCAATGGACTTCGCGCAGCATGAAGAACGCGACCTCTCACTTGTGGGAAATAACTACGGCATTTCGGTCGACAGGATGACGCCTAAAAATTCGATCCAGATCCTGATTCCTTCGGTGAAGGGCTCGCAGTATCAAGCAGGCAAGTACACGCCGGACCCCTGGATCCGGCAGCAAACTTGGCTAACAGGCGTACAGCACAAGAAACGGTCGACCAAGTCATGCAAGTCAGGCGCGTAATTCAGCTGGGTGACGGAGACTTTCACTCTACAACCGGACCAGAGGGAAAACCTCCCCCCCGTCCCCAGCCAAAGGGCCTCCAGGCGTCTTTTCAGCCCATCGGCGTCAATTCGCCGATGGGCAGCATCGGCATAGACGACGGGGACTATGACATGACCGACATTGCGCCCACGATGCCTGCCACTCTTGCCCAGATCGAACAGGCTAAGTCCAACAAGGACGGGAATAAGGAGATGAGGTTTGCGGTGGAAGAAGCGGCCGTGGCCAGCGGCTCGCGAAACGCCAAGAGAAAACGAACGGAGTCTGTGAACGATGAGGCGGCTGCAGCCGCGCAGTTGTTAACTGAAAGCCAGCAGGCCGAATCGCAGACGAAGAAGAAGCCTAAGACTGCGCGAGACAGGAGCCCGGAACTCGGTTCGGAGCCGCCCAAGGGCCTGGTCAAGCATGAGTCGGCAATGGTTGCGCCCGCGCGTCCCAACTTTTCGGGCCCATCGACCGGCATTGCGACGACGCCTTCGGCCGCTGCAGCGACGACGCCTTCGGCCGCTGCAGCATCGACGCCCACGGTGGCCTCGACGACGAGGAACGGCAAGGCAAAGAAGACGAGAAAGAAGATGGAAACGCCCGTGGCTTCCAGTTCGCAGACTCTCCCGGCCATGAGAATGACTCCGGTGCCGCTGCCTCGGCAGACGGCTGTGCCCCTCCCGCCGATGCTAAGCTCGGCATCGCTGCGCATGAATTCGCCGGTGCCTCTTCCCCAACAACCAACGGCTCCGAATAGCAAGGGTGGCGGAGAAGTCAAGAAGCGCCCTGACAAGGAGGGGCTGGCGGCCTCGAAACAGATGTCGTCTATGCCGAGCACGCAGGCCGCGGAGCAGAGTACCGGCGAGAAGCAGACGGCGGCCAGCCTGCCCGCCCTCACGGGCTAGAAGACCGTGGGGCGCGGCTGGCTTTGACCTGGCCGATACCCATATGAATAGGATTGAAGCAGCCCAGACAGGTTATCTCGTGGACAGACGGACCAAGGCGCATGAGCATGTGACGATACACGAGTAACGAGGGCCGCAGCTGGCGAGGCATGGGCGAGCGGTGAATTCAGCATACCATGGCGGCAAGGCGTTGGAAGGATGGAAAATGGTTTACTTGATGGCAGGGCCTGT
Organism: Ophiocordyceps unilateralis; assembly: GCA_001272575.2. Lineage (NCBI taxonomy): Eukaryota > Fungi > Ascomycota > Sordariomycetes > Hypocreales > Ophiocordycipitaceae > Ophiocordyceps > Ophiocordyceps unilateralis. The sequence goes on along the minus strand of LAZP02000014.1, from coordinate 27,570 downwards.
TGGCCATGCGGGCAAATCGGGGCCAGCCAAGTTCCATACTGCGCCGGCCATGCGTTCGCACGTGTTGCCTACCTTGATACCAGGCAGATATCGTAGGTAGGTAGGTAGTTGACAAGTGCGGCGCCCATCTAAGGAAAAAGTAAGGAGAGAAACAACGACTCGGCCGTAGCAACGGAGCACGCGCGGACGGGGTTTCGGGGCGGAGGCAAAGGCCGAGGAGGCTATCTAAGCCGGTTCCGACAGTGACGCATGACAATGAAATGACATGATGATATCAATTGACATCGTTGGAGCTACTGCACGGCATACTACCTCCCTACGTAGGTAGCTGCTTGAGGAAGCGTCTCAGTGGGGGAAAGAGTCAAGGCCAGGCGCGAAAAAGGAATGTCAGAAAGAGTTGCGGAGCGCTGCAGCTACTCCCATCTATGTACGAGGGAGGTTTTCCGCAGAGGAGGGAGGGCGACGGGCTGACGCCAAGACGCCGGCGGAGACACTCGAGGTCAGGGCCAAGCTCCTTTCCCCGACGGCTGAGGGAAAGGTGTGTTTTTTTTGGGGTGACAAAGGGAGGCTTGTTTGTGCAAAAGTGTGTGTGTGCTTCTGAGCCCTATTCCCTAGGTTACCGACGAGGAATCTTGCGTGATGGGGAATGAGGTTGCCACGGGTAAAATGTGATGAGAATCAATGTTGATTATTTTTTTTTTTCACTACTTTTCCTCCGTTCCGTCCGTTGCTCCGGATCGATCGGAGGAGGGCGTGGGGGAGAGAAGGGAGGGGAGCGCCAAGCCACCAGCTCTTGGCGCCGAGGGGTAGGAGGCACCACCGGCCCAGCGAACTGTGTTCCCAGAGGGGGGAGGTGGGGGGGAATACAAGAACAGGTGGAATCAGCGAAACTTCTATCAGTATTGTTACTATCCTGTGATAACGGCACCAGTTAACCAACAGGCCGATTAGGAGTTAGGAGTAGAATCTGCAGTGGCTGTGCTTGACGGAAGCAGCAAGACGAACGCTCGCCGATTCGGTGCCGATTGGCGTGCGGCTGATGGCACAGGGGTGGATGTACCTAGGGTGGAGTTCAGGTACCAGAAGTACATGCTGCCGATGACGACACTGCTCTTCGCCCAGTCAAACGGCAAGGGTTCTGGTGGATTGGAAGAGAAACGAACGACTCCGTCTTGGCTGTCGAGCAACGCATCTTTTCTTTGCTTTCTGCCTTGCCTCCGTCCGGGAGCAAGCTAGGAAGAGGAGACAAGAGGGTTTGTGTGGTGTCTGCCAAGTTCTCCCAAGATTGCCCCGGCCTGCTAGCCTTTTCCATTTCCGGCAATGGGGGAGGGCCAGGGCTTGCGCGTGGCTGGCAGGGGAGTCCTTGGCGTGAACCTTGGCATCATCTATCTGCCTTCTTGATTTCGAATTCGAAGATTGCCATGCCGGCCTGTGACTGATTGGGGCGTCTCTACCTGACTCCGGGTCCTGATAGTTGGCGTAAGGATCGCCAGCTATTGCAGCTCATCTTTTTTTTTTCTCCACTAGTGAAGTGCTTCTTGTGATAAGTTCGCATGTGGTGACAGTGGTGTGATGCACCACTTTGTTGGCCCGTGGCGTGCGTCTCACCCGGGCCGTCTTGGCGTAACCGCTGGGCGGTTTCAGCAACAAAGACGCCATTCAGCAGATCAGCAGCAGTAGCAGCACTGCCATGGCGACGAAGAGAAGCAGCGATATGCAGTATTCGAGACAAATCTTTCCTGTTGTCAGCAGCCCTATGGGAGAAAAGAAATAGATCAGGGACTGCATGGATGACGACAGATTCGACAGGGCTGCAAAGCAGACAGGCAACATTGAGTTGGAGGGGGGGAGTAGTAGCCTGATGGAAAAGAAGCAAAAAAAAAAACTATGGACGAAGAGAGGGCGACTACAGATGCGGTACTTGCAAGAAAAGTCGCGGCTACCGGCGTTAATCCCCAGCTGGTTTGGTCGGGCGACGTCATGCACCAGTCTGTGACGCGACAACCCTAAGCGGCCAAGGTAGACCCAGAGACTAAAAGGCTCGGCGTGTGGATTAGGTGGCCGACGCGATTGCGATGTCCGAGAGTGGGACTCTCTTTTTCTTCTGCTATCAAAAGAAGCCTATCGTGGGGGGTTTTTTTTTTTTCAGGGCAAAGCAGTATCCGACCCACCCATTGATCCATCGGCCCTCGGGCAGACCGATGGAAGTAAGGGAACGGCGTGGGCAACCAAAAAAAAAAGGAAAAAAAAAGGAAAAAGAGGGGCGGTGAAAAGAAGGGAAGAATGACATCAATATCTTCGGACTTTCGGAGTCTGAGCCGAGCCGGACTCCCGATCGACCGGGGGACGAGGATTGTTAATCGAGGGCATTCACAACCGTGACTCAAGCCGATGGTTGTTGCACGACTCGCTGGCTTGATGGATAGATTCGGAGCCGAAGACTCCGAAGGGAGGCAGGATTCTTCTTGCCCTTGTCGTGTCCCCGTCTCGTTGTCATTGGATCGGATAGGATGACGACGACCATGATAATTGTTGGGTCCCCGGAGCGGAGTTTGCGACGGGTCCCCCCATCCGGGTAGACCGGCTCGGCGGTGGCGGTCATCCGTTGGGGGTCCGGGCCATAGCGAAAAGAGAGAGAGGAGGGAAAAAAGGTTACAATCGCCTAACTAGTTCGTAGACAATCTACTATTCTCGTGCGATCATCTCTCGCCAGACGAATAGCGTAGGTCTGATGCCTAAGAGAAAATGGCAAGGTGGCTGGCTAGGTAGCGGAGGCTGAACTGGCGCCTCCGTCCGGGCGGCCGCCAAGGCTAACACTGACATAGCGCGCGGGCGGAAAGAAGAGAAGAGGCAACAGACACGGAGCGCGTGGCCAGAGGCGCCAAGAAGTAGCCGGTCTTCTATTGAATGCGCCTGGGGGCTATGTGTTGTCTCTAGTCTATAGCATGCTGCGCTGGGCATTCTTTCCCATCCCTCCCATGAATCTGGTCGTGGCAGTGGCTTTTTATTTTTATTTTTTTTTTGGGGGGAAAAATGAGCAGAGCCCATCAACCGGGTAAAGACTATATACCAAAAAGGGTCTGCGGGCTTCACGGCAGGGTGCAGCAATAGGGTTACATAGCATGTCTAAACAAGGTCAATCGCTTCCTTTCTCTCGCGGAAATGACGGGGGAGGCACGTGTCACACGAGCGCGGGCTCATCGGCACGCAGGGTTGAGAAGAGAAAAAAAAGAAAAGAAAAGAAAAGAAAAAGCACGGAAGGATGACGAACTACCGGAGGGTTGCGCGCGCGCCGCACGGACGCCGTTAAGCCGGTCATGCGGGATGGAGAGACGGGACGGAGAGACAAATACATAGCGACCAGTTTCCCCTGTCCCCATCTTCGCGATCGCCCTTATCATCCAACCCTTTCTATCATCCATACGACCCCTTCTTCTATTCAACTTCTTTTTTTTTTTTTATTATCTACTTACTCTCTCTCTCCAAGATTTCGTTACTCTCTCGTATCTACTCCACCCTTCCCTCCTGGCGCGCCCTCCCGCCCGGATAGCTGCAGGTAGGTAGACCCGCTGCAGGCGATTGCTCCCGCGATACAAGATACAAGGGGTGCTACGTCTTGGCGTCGGACAAGTTACAGCTTCAGCCCCGCAAAAACTCCTTGGTAGTGGGGGTTGAGAGGAGGGGGGGGGGGGGTAAGAGAGAAAGGAAGAGGGGATTGCAAGTTTGGGCATGGGCGCGGCGCAACAAGAGAGAAATCGAGATACAGTGCAGATCCCTGTTCTCATCCAGCATCGCCATCTTGGTACAGGGCACTTGATCGGCTGCCATCGTTTCGGCATTTCGCCCCGGTAGCCGGTACTTGCGGCTGCACTCTCTCGGTTTTTAGCGCTACCTTCGCTTCAAGTACCTCGGTACCTGCGACCAGGCCCGGCCAAACCGTGCCGCAGCCTCGAAGCCAAGACACCAAAAAGAGAGGCCGGTTTCCCATTCCCCCGACGGCGGAACCTGATACACTAAAATCTCAACTGCTTTGCCTCTTCTTCTTCTTCTTCTTCTTTTTTCTTCCCACCCCCTTCCCAAGCCTTTTCGGAACCTAACTATTGCCCTTTATTCTCCTTTTTTTTTTAAACAAAAAAAAACCTATTCTTTCTATTATCTTTTATCCATATCATCCGTCAGACCCGCATCCGTGCCTTGATTCATCGACCGTCTTCCGCCTTGCCCCACCGCTTGTCGTCGCTGACTTCTCTCTCTCTGGTTCGTTCTTCCTGATTCTGCCTTGAGGCGGGGCGCCACACTTTCTCCTCCCTCTTCTTCATCTTAATCTTCTTCATCTTCTTCTTTTCCTCTCTCGGCGCCCTCTGCTGACAGTGCCTCTTTTTTTTTTTTTTTCTGCGCAGGAACTTCAAACGAGATTGGACTGTCGCCTCGACGACTTGATTCGAATTATGCGGTAGCATTTGCGGGTATACTTCTGGCATCGTTTGCGTCCCGCGGCGCCGCGAGCTGCCGACGCTCCGCCACGACCCCTCCACCCCTTTTTCCTTTTCCCATCCCGACGATATTCAACTGCCATCTTCGATCGACTCTCCTCGACCATGGACAGTCCGGGCTCACCCCCAAGGAAGCCGGTCCTTCCGACGCTGTGGACCGAGAATTTGACCGACGCCGTCCTCGGCCGTTTGCCTGGTCGGCACCAGTACGGCCGCCCGAGAAGCCGTTCCGACGTCAAGCAGCTGCGTCATGGTCTCCCCGACATCACCTCTCTGCAGCACTCCTTTAGCCTATGGGATGGCGTGCGCGACTTGCGGAGGCGACGTTGGCACGCTGCCGACGTCCAATACCTCTTTCTAGTTGCCTTGACGCTATTCTCTCTCGCCATCGCCCCGCCCGCTCCCGTGCTCAAGGCCACGGCACTCATGGCCGTCGCCTGGATCCTCCTCATGCCCGCCACACGACAGTTCTTCCTGCCCTCCGTCACCATCTGGGTCTGGCTCGTCTACTTCTTCTGTAGCCGGTGAGTCTCGAGTCGTTCCTCGGCATCTCCCCAGATCGATTGGCATACTGACGACGAGGGCCAGCTTCATCCCCTACGAATACCGCCCTCACATCTGGGTCCGCGTCCTGCCGGCCTTAGAGAACGTCCTCTACGGCGCGAACCTGTCCAACATCCTCTCCGCCCACCAGCACGCCGTTCTCGACATCCTCGCTTGGATGCCATACGGCATCATCCACTTCGGCGCTCCGGCAACATGCTCGTTGCTAATGTTTATTTTCGGCGCTCCCGGCACGACGGCCGTCTTCGCCCGCACCTTTGGCTGGATGAGCATCCTCGGCGTCACCATTCAGCTCGTCTTCCCCTGCACTCCTCCTTGGTACGAAAACGAGCACGGCCTGGTTCCCGCGACGTACGGCATGCCCGGCTCTCCCGCCGGCCTGGCCCGTATAGACGCCATCTTCGGCATCGACCTCTACACTACAAACTTCACTGCCGCGCCCTTGCCCTTTGGTGCCTTTCCCTCCCTACACGGAGGCTACGCCGTGTTGGAGGCCCTTTTCATGAGCCACTGCTTCCCGCAGTTCCGCATCTTCTTCATTAGCTACGCAGGTTGGATCTGGTGGTCCACCATGTATCTGAGCCACCACTATGCCATCGACCTCGTCGGCGGCGGCCTCATCGGCATGGCCTTCTTCTACACCGCTCGCGCCCGTTGGCTGCCACGCCGCCAACCGGACAAGTTGACGCGCTGGGATTACGATTACGTCGAGATAGGCACCCGCGCCCGCGTCGCTGACGAGGAATACGCCATGGGCCCCGTCGCCGTCGGCGAAGGAGGGAAGTATCTGGGCCTCGGTCTGGTCCATCATCACCGCCGCGCCAGCTCGAGCGACGGGTGGACCATCGGCAGCAGTTCCAGCTACAGCACAAGTAGCGGCACCGTCAGCCCCACCTCGTCTGACTCGTCGTCGGGCGTCTTCGTCGACGTGGACCAGCACGGCGCATGGGACAGCGACGCCGAACTACCGAGCGCCCTCCAGCGGTGACCTCGGCTGGAGTGGCTCCTCCTCTACTCTGTCGATGACAACCGCTGAGAAGAAGCCGCCCCTTCTATCTCTCTTCTTGACTTTCCGCCTATCAACCACACCAACACACACACACACACACACACACACACACACACACACACATCACACACACATCACACACACATCACACACACATCACACAGTTTCCTTTCCCGGGTCTTGCTATTAAATGATCTTGCGGCGTTCTCATCAGCACAGCGAATTGGCGCAAACGCGGCGTCGTTTCTTCTTCACCAGCCCTACCACTTCTCCCCTCCGTGTGCGTCCCCTGGAGGTGCGCGCTCGTTCCCTCGCGGCCGGTTGTTCATGGGAGACGGAAAGAATGCGCGGCCGAAGACGGCGCGCTACGCAGTCGCATGACCAACTTTTACTTTTCATTCTTATTCTCTTTACCTATTTGCTCCCTCTCTTCCATCCAAGAGTCTCGCCCCCCTTGTGGAACTACAGCTCCACCGTCTTCAACATCCCCCCCCCTTTTCCCTTCTACCTGTGTCCGACTATCGACTTCTTAGTTACTTTTTTTCTTTTTTCTTTCTGTTGACTACCCAAATTTTTTCGCGTCCTTTTTGGGGGGGTGATTTTTGAACTATTACCACTTTTCTTGCCTTTTTTTTTCCTCCTCGAGCCACCCCCCCGCCTCTTCCAATATTCTTTTCCTCGGTTGTGCCACCACATCCTCAAATGACGAATAGACTACGTAATGTATAACCCAAGGAAGATGTCGGGGATTCTGAGGGGGAGGAGCGGGTCGGACGAGATGAGAAGTGGAAAACGGGAAGAGACATTTCAATAGCATAGGCGCACGGAGGGGATAACGGGCGGGGAGGGGGGACATGGAAGGGTGGGAAAAACGTCCTACCATGAGGTGTCCATGGCGTTTGGAGAGGTGAATGAGATGAAAGGAGGAGAGGAATACCAGACATTTGATGCCACTCGCTAGACGCTAGACGCTAGATGGAATGCCAGATGGTAGATGGGGAAAACAAATGGGATAGCACAGCTTTCCTGACCTTGCTAGCCCGTCTCGTCCTCGTCGTCCTCCACCAAGGTTCTCCCAAGGGGCCGGGCCTCGCTTGGCAACAGCCAGCAGCGTCTTGTTCGTGCCTTTGTCTCGGCGGCCATGTTTGGCCTAGACGACGGCGCGTCTCTGGGATTCCTAGTGTGTGTGGTGTGTGTGTGCGTGTGTGCG